>JASDQU010238244.1:0-13941 GCA_032191745.1 Picea mariana | reverse complement strand
CTAAAGCTTGAGGCAAGGCTAAAGGGTTGGGACAAAACTGGCTTGGCAATTTGGCAGAGTTCCTTTGCTATGATTTTTCCTCCTTTGAATAGTACCCCTACCCCTCCTTTTATAGGCTAGAAGGAGCTAGGGTTTTTGGCGAACTCTCGGCCATGCATGGCCCGGATTTCCAGTTAACTGACAAAAAGCCTCGTGTCCCAGCGGAAACTTTCCTGATTTTTTGATTTGTTAGGTACCCGCGGGCTATTTTGGGTTAGCCCGCGGATGCCCGCGTGCAGTATAAGGATAGCAAGCGGTTGCCCGCGCCCAGTGAGAAGTTAGGGCGCGGGTTGCTTGTTTTAAGTGGTTTTTTGAGGAATTGTTCAGCATGGCTTTGGCTAGGAAGAGGCATGAGTAGGCCTGATGCCAGGTAAGCAGGGATAGTACAATTTAGGGTTATAACACTAGATATCCACAATCTCAATGACTTGAAAATATGCTACACTGCACACCCCATCTATATTCACAGGTACTCCTGTCAATCGACCAATTGGCACTATCTTGTGCTGGTTTTCCAACCTTAAATGAACAGGAGACCAAATCAACTTGGGTTTCCCCATCATTTCCCAGGTTTTCGTTGGTAAGAAATTTACATATGCACCCAATTATAAGATAACATTATCCACATAATATTCGCTAATTTACGCACTTAATTTGAACTCTTTGTTGGTCCTCTTTTTACGCAATACCTAATTCACTACCCTTTGTGCAATAGGAATTTTCCCTTTAATTTTCACAATGACCAATCATGTCACATAATGCATTTAGTGCAACTTCATATTTCATCAATTCTACGCAACTTCTCAGAAAATCCCTTGGAGTACTTACCATCTCAACTGGTTTCTCTGGTATAGTACAATCAAAGACAGGAGGTGCAGATGATGTCGATTCTACCTAATATGGTCCTAGTATCTATTTTATTTCCCTAAGATATGTCTCCTTTTCTTGATGAGAATCAAACTCCAGCTTAGTCACTCTTGATTTCTTCACCCATTTCTCAACCCATATTCCTCCATTTGTCACATCAGCCCCTGTTCTATTTCCTCCGCACATAATAGATGTTATTCTAGGTCCTTCATTACGTTTCTTGGTTGATATATTCTATACATTCTAATTTGGATTATGGTTTTGATTCCCTCTTTCCTGCCACTTTGCAATTAGTTGAGGAAAAATTTATGTCGCATGATCCAGTGCTCAACAATATATGCAGGTTGTACATGGATTTGAGCAGTCACAAGCTAAGTGTTCCAGTTGATTACAATTATAACATATTATTGGTCCTCTACCTCGACCTCTGCCAAATCATCCTTGGTTTTTTGGAATAAACCTCCTTCTGTGGCATCTTTTTCCTCCTAAATCCCATACATATCTAAAGTGTGCTCCCTCATCAAATCAAACGTGCTACAATCCTTCTCATCATGCCCAACTAACTTGCAAAAGTTACAAAATAAGTTTCTTGGCATACTCTGGTATTTATGTAGTAATGGAAACACAGTTAGATGATGTCCCCATTTCTTACATATCTCACAGTATCCCCCTCCTGTTAATGGATTTGGCGCTCCATTCGCCAAATACTGTGCAAATTCCGGGCATTAGTCCTTATGGGGGGCTTCATTCCTACACTTGGTACAACAAACTTGTTCTCACTTCTCTGTCCCTTTTGTAAGATCTGCTAATTTAATTGTTAAGGAAACTTACTACGTCTGAACTTGTGCCATCCCCCCACTATCTCCTACAGGATATTCTTCCAGCTCAATTGCAATCTCCAAAGCTTCAAGTTGTGATGCAACCTTCTTTTATATCTGTTGGTCCTAAATTCTGCACCTAACTGCTAAAGGGAAAAGCTAGGCCACCTATCAGTTTAGAATGATTGCTTCTTTAACTTTTTGTTGGTTAGTCAAAGGGTTATTCTATCAAGAAAAAGGCAAGTTTGGATTGGTAGAACAATATGGATGAGGGCCCTCCTTGGCTGATGGCACACTAATGACAAACCAGGGAAATAATAAAAAATTGAGAGAAACAAAAAACTACTCAATGAATAATCTGTTGCAAGAAGTTCAATAATTAAAATATCATTTCAAGATATCAAACATGTATCAAAACACAATAACTCTCACAAGTTGCAGAAAACAAATCTTCACCAAAGCATTAGCTATTTGACAGGTTGCATATCAGTAAAAATAATTCATACAATAGCTGAAAGGAAATGAAATGTACATTGCACAAATCAAAAATTGTATTCAAGATAAAATGAAAACACATGAAGAGTTGAACGAAACACTGTCATCAAGAGTATGTTCACTAGTTAGAGAGCTTTAATCCTTGCATAAAATGGGTCCAACCAGTCTGTTCTATTTCTATTCTTTCCTCAAAAAAATTGACCTTTACAATATCCAAAAACTAACTATTTAAAAGAGTTGTCGAGGCTCTCGTCCTTAGGGGACTGAGACCTAAATTTAGGGAACTATTCATAAATCAAATAATTAACTTCACTAAGACACTGGACTTAATCAGCAAGAGTGGTTCTTATCACACACAGAAGACCACTCTTGCATCTAATCTAGAAAAATGTTGGACTTATTCAAATAAAAATACTAATGTCTCTGCAACAAAACTGATACGTGTGGTGGAGGAACTGAGTGGCCGAAAATAGGCCTCGGGGTGACAGAGCAGAGCTCTGTTTTGAAGTACGGTGTGTCTTTGAGATGTTGGAGGCCACTGGGGATAACCAACTGCATGAGCAGAGTTTACTGAAGTGTTTATGGAACTAATCTGTGTCGACCTGTGACTGATACTTAACTCTTTTTCTATGTCTGAGATTTCAGAAGCCAAGCACTCTCTATATTGACCCTGTCATCTTCCATCTGTACTCGTGAAATAGCTTCATTGTAATGATTTTCGGCCCATCGTGCATGAGGGGAGACATGGAGGTGAGTATCAAATCAGGAGACGAGATGAATGGATGCGAGGGTAGATGACGTGTGAAGATAGATGTCAACATGAGAGGAGGTGTGAATACAATGGAAGTGAGTGGAGAGAAGGTGGCGAAAGGAGAGACGGGGTGGTATTCAAAAACAACCCTGGAGGAACTCAGAGGGGGGGTAGGCAGTAAGTGGATTAGAGAGGAGGGGTCCAAGTTCTTGAGGATCCGCCACGTTAGGTAGGGCCCACGGTGGGAAAAATACTTACTTGGATGCCCCCCCCCCCACCGTTAAAGGTATAATGGTCGAGGGGGGGGGAGGGTCCGAGCTACGATAAGGATCATTGATCCAGAGAGGTGGGTCACTGCTGATGGAGATCAGCATGGGGGTTAATGGAGGACAAGTTTTGGGTGGTGAGAGGAGAGAGAGTAGTGAGTGGGATGAGCAGAGGTGATGCAGTGATATGATGTCGTTCAAGCACGTGATTGCGGCAGTTGTTGAGGGTGGTTTGGATACAAACCGCCTTTGGACCCACAGTCCACCACAACCTACCACGTACCCTTCCAAAAATACCATGGTTCCAATTGCGGGACCACTTAGGAAAATTAACGCTCGAGCAGTTTACATCCCCGAAATGAAGCGTGGTCGTTGATCTGATGACGATCTATGATTCGGGTGATATTTACCTGTTGCAAGGATCGACAGTTCTCGTTGACTTGGGATCAATGGCTCAGATTCACTTCGAACTTTTGGGATTTAGGTGTTTTGAATGTGAAACATGAAAAATATTTCGGAGGAAAATATCCAAAGTGAATGATCTGTCACCACATGTCATCTATGATGGATGGTATAAATTTGCTTCAGGACTTTGAGTCTTTGGCTCTTCGGGACCTTCGAATGTGAAACATGAAAATCTCTAGGAGGAAAATCCCCAAAGTGAATGATATGTTGTTGTGTTCCGTGACCAATGAACGGTCCATATTCTATTGGGAAATCTAGGCTTCAGGAGTTTGAGAGTTTATGAATGTTATGCTTGAAAACTCTCGAAGGAAAATCATTGAAGTGAATGATCTACTACCACGTGTCGTGACCGACGAATGGTCCATATTTTCTTCAAAAATTTAAGCTTCGGGTCTTTGGGAATTTATCAATGTTATGCTCGAAAACTCCTAAAGGAAAATCGCCGAAGTGAATGATTTGCTTCCACGTGTCATGACCAACGAACGGTCCATATTTTCTTTGAAAATATGGGCTTCGGGTCTTCGGGAACTTAGTACTTCGAACTTGATATTAAAACCTGCGCGATTCTGGAACCCAAATGGACAAGATTCGTTGATCTATTTGACTTGATAGATCTTTGTCGTTGAAAATTAACTTGTCTGATCCCACAGTCTGATCCCGAAATTTGCTACTCTAGATTGTTGTGTCGTGTGCACATAGATTTCCTCTGCATAGAAAATTCTTGGTAGACCTGCGGTGAGCTCAATCAATGGTGCACATGATGACAAGCATTATGAAACAAATATGACATGTATTTTATCCTTCCAGAAAAAAAGAAATATAAATGTGCGAAGACTCAAAATATGAATAAGGGCCAAGACACTCAGTAGTGGGAAACTGACTTAAACAACCAGAAAAAGTAAAAAATTGATGAAGGCACAGGAAAAAGAGAGGAGAGGCAGGGGATGCAGACCTAGGTTACAACATTGGCTCCAACTATGGATAGCTTGTCCTTGTGAGTTGTTAAGAATTGTATATTGATGCCTTGAGATTAGATAACTGCTCTTAACTTTCATCACTTACCCTCGTTTATTTCTGTCAGCCCTATGTATCTGTTATTGTTCCTCAGCCATGCATTTTATTGAATTAAAAATTGAAACTACACCCTAGTGCCTTGTTGGTCTATGGAGTCTTTATTCACACACAACTAACTAATCAAAATCAACAATAAAGGAAAGTGTCTATGGTACAAGAGGGACCTTCCCCCATCCTCAAACAAAATAGTGTTTCAGGAAGTTCCCATTTACTGGGCCTCCAAAGATCTCTGTATCATCTAGATTGTGTCAGATGAACGTGTTGTTGTCCAGAACTTCAATCACCTTAAAAGGGCCAAACCATAGGTTGTCGAATTTATCGTTCTTGGACTTGTCATCCCTTCTAGCATCCCACCTGAAAACTAGGTCACCTTCCTAAAAAACCTCCTTCTTGGTTTTCTTATCAAAGGTTGATTTGATCTTATTCTAGTATGCTTTTTTCCTCTGATATAGTGCTTCTCTTCTTTGTTGAACTTCTATAATCTGAAAGATTCTCCTTTGTATTTCATTGGGTTCTTCAATGTCCTCCTGCAAGAATTTCAGGACTGGTATACCAAGTTGAGTAGGAAAAACGACATCTATGCCATAAACAAGCTGAAATGGTGAGGTTCCCAGAGACCTCTTAGTGTTGATCGTGTCATCCCATAAGGCATATTTGATTTTAGAGTCCCAGGATTTCTTGCTTTCATTCAACAACTTTTTAATGATCATGATGAGAGTCTTGTTTGATGATTCTGCCAGGCCATTTCCCTGAGGGTAATAGGGTGTGGAATGTGTCAAGGCAATGTTGTGATTGCCACAAAATTCAATCATGGATTTGCACTTGAAGGCTTGGGAATTGTCTATTACAAGCTTACTGGGGCAACCAAATCTGGAAAAAATATTAGTTTCCAAGAAATTCATGATTACCTTGTCAGTAGCATTCCTAGTAAGCACAGCCTCAATCCATTTAGTGAAGCAGTCGGTGGCACTGAGTATCCACTTGTGTTGTCCACTAGAGGGTGGATGTATTTCTCCTATGAAGTCTAACCCCCATTGTTGAAATGGACTACTAGCTTTGATAGGTTTCAGGGGCAGTGATAGTAACTTATGTTTCCCTGCAAAAATCTGAGATTCATTGCAGGCTCTAACAGTGGAAAGCACATCAGAGAAAAGTGTGGGCTAGTACTATCTTGCCCTCAGGATATTGAGCATTGTGGCCTTCCAATGTTGGTGCCCTCCACACACTCCCCTATGCATTTATGTTGTGACTTGTTTGGATTCATTTCCATCAAAGAATTTTAATAGAATGCTAGCAGGATCCCTCCAATACAATCTCTGGTTTGAAATGCAGAATTTGATGGCTTTCAATTGGAGAGACTTGGCCTTTGTCTTCTTCACATATGGTGGACATTCAAAACGTTGTAGAAAATTGATGATGTTTTTATACCAAGTTGAAGAGTAATATTTTTCAAATACCTATAATTTGTCTTGTCCCAGTTGTATGATGGGTGTATCTGATTGGGTGAAGATCTTATGCAATTCTAGCACCTTACAGTTTGATTCTGATAGCAATTTGGCCAGTCCTTGCCCCTTGATCAGCTTGGTAGGCCTTATGTGCAGGTCATATTCCAACAGCTTGACAATCCATTTTCCTCTTTTCCCCTCGTTGTCTGGTTGGACCAAAATCTCTTTGACATTGTTGTTAGGAACAAAGGTCGTTATGATAGATTGTAGCACGTAAACCATGAGGGCCTTGAGTGCTTTGACCAATGCATGAGCCTGCTTTTATAATATATTGTACTTGATCTTGGCATCTTGGAGGGCTCTACTAAAAAAGGCTATGGGTTGTTCATGCCCTTCTTCATTTTTCTGCAGCAGTACAACATCAATTGTTTCATCTAAGGCAAAGGAGAAGATGAAGAAATCTTTGGTATAGTCAGGGCTGGCCAATATAGGTGCTTCGACTAAAGCTTGCTTGATTGTTTGGAAAGATGATTTTTCCTCCGAGGACCATTTTATCACATCATATTTCTTCAACATGTTAGTAATAGGCTTCATAATTTCAACAAAATTTGGCACAAAACGTCTAAGGAAGTTTATCTTACCAATAAAAGACTGGACATCCTTTTTATTTATGGGGATCTCAATTTGTTGAATGGCACAAAGCCTCTTTGGATCAATTTTTATGCCTCCCACTGATATGATGTGGCCCAGGATCTTTCCTTCTGGATGGAAAAGTGAGACTTTCTAGGATTCAGAGATATCCCATACCTCCTGCATTTCTTGAAGACCTACTCCAAATGATGCAAATGTTCATCATTAGTCTTGGAGAAAATGGTAATGTCATCCAAGTATATGACCATAAATTGGTCCTTTTCCCCCACGAAAGCAATGTCCATGGCCCTCTGAAAAGTGGCCCCTGCATTCATGAGCCCAAAGGGAATCTTGTCATACGTGAATGTCCCCCATGGGGTGGTGAATGATGTTTCTTCTTTATCCTCCTCACAAAATGCTATCTCATTATAACTAGAGTATCCATCCAACAAGGAAATTTTGTGTGCACCTACCACCCTCTGTAAAATATGATCCATCTTGGGGAGGGGGTAATTGTCCTTCAAAGAACACTTGTTGAGATTTCTAAAATAAACACATAAGCATATCTCCTCAATTTTCTTCCTTACAGGCACTAAGTTGGCCACCCAGTTTGAATACCTCAGTGGTACAATAATCTTGGCATCCAACATCCTTTTTAACTCTTTCTAAATTATAGATATTAACATGGGATTAAATTGTCTAATCTTTTGTCTGAATGGATTGGAGCCAGTTTTTAGAGGGATCTTGCACTGGATGATGTCAGTATCAAATGTCTTCAAATCTTCATAGGACCATGCAAAAGTATCATAAATGTTTTTAATGAGACTAACATACCTGTCTTTTTTTTCTGAAGATAATGCTTTGGACAGCTTGATGATATTGGGATTCTCAGTGGTCCTAATATTGCACTCTGTCACCTCCTCTTCTTGATTCTTCATGGCAGTTCCTTTGTAAACATCATTGTTTTCGAACAATATTTCCAATGGCACTAGTCCTCTCGAAATGTGATTGGTTTTCAGCTCCACAATATCATGACCAGACATTATCTTCAGCAGATGAGAGGATTGTTGATCTTCTAATTTCTCATTTTCATCTTCTTGACTTTCTTGATCAATTAAGATATAGGAGAATTCATCAATGGTGTGTATAAATCTTTGCAGCTCTAAATCATCACTAAAGACTTGCCAATGCTTTATGTTGTCTGGTATGGTTGTTCTATGTTTGATTTCCACCTGATATTTAATATTTGGACCAATTGGAGGCTTGAACGTACTAGAAACTAAGGCCAGAGAATCAGCCTTCTGATTTTGTTCTCTGGGAATGAAAGAAATGTTAAATGCTAGAAAGAAATTATCGATTAGATCCCATACCTCGTTTTTGTACTTCTTGAGCCTTTGTTTCTTAGTTTGATAGATATTCCTCACTTAATTGATGACCAACTCAGAATCACCAAAAACTACTAGCCAATCAATGGCCATGTCTTTGGTAGCCCTCAATCCCAATACCAAAGCTTCATATTTAGCTATATTGTTAGTAGTCTCAAACTCCAGCTTATAAGAGAGGGTTATTACTTCTTCTGAAAGGGAAATGAGGAGAATACCTACACAAGATCCTTCTATTGATGAAGATCCATCGAAATACATCCTCCACACCTTGTTTTGTTGACTAGTCATCGGTTTCTCTCTGCGTTGGCTAACTGATATTTTAGGTTCATCATCATTTAAATGAAAAACAGACAAACCCATCCCATCCTCAAGAACATAAATGGGGTGATTTCTTGGGTATTGATGATCACTGACTATGTAGGCTAACCTTACCTCTCTATATAGACTCCTGTGCTCACCACCAAACACAAGAATGGTGGCATATGTGAGGTCCATTTGCAATGATCCTCCAACCTTATTAGCCCAAGTTTTGGATAAGATCATGCAAAAATTTGGGGGGATGTCGTCCATCACAATGTCCATCACTACACTCTTCATGGGTAATTATGATAGAGAAACCACCATATCCTTTATCAATCCCAGGCATTTTACTTTCTTAGAATCAAAGGAATACAGATCTTGGTAAGGCTTGGTAATATCCAGACCTAGTTCTTCCATAACAACTTTGGGAATGACATTGTGAGAGGCTCCTGAGTCCATAAGAAAGTTGTGCGGGATCTTATCATGGACATTTAGAGATATATAGAAAGGAGGAGAAGCATCAAAGCCATCCTCAATGTGTGGGCCCACAATAATGGTTGGGTTTTCATCGCGTGGACTAATGACATCGGAAGATACACTAGAAGGAGTTGGTTGCAGAACGTTCATGATGGATTTCTTGAAAGGTTCATTTTTTAACAATTCCGTCAAAGGGATAGGAATAATGATTTTTCGCATCTCAATTTCCAGGATGAAACAAGTTGGTGACTTATCAGCTTCCTTTGTTTCAAGGGCAAGAGGTTTTGATAGTGGATATCACTGAGTTTTAGATGAAATATCTTTATTTAGATTTGGCTTGGGAGGAGCTTCTGCTTGTTTTCTTTGATCAAAGGTAGTGGATTTGGAAGCTCCATTTCTCATCCTCAAATCGTATTTCTTCTTGGGTTGACCTTGAATAACTCCCTCCTCCCCTATCTAATCATCAAATTGATTTGACAATTGAGATACCTAATATTCTTGTTGTGTTAAATGACTAGTATAATAATTTGTCTCATTGAAAATCACAACAGTATCATCCACAGCATCATTATCTACATCTATCTCCTCAATATGATTGTTTTGTAAAGGGGTAACCACCCTTTGATCATCAACATTTCTCCTTTCTCTCTCCATTACTTGAGGAGCATCATTAGGCCTTCTGAATTGCTTCTGATTTCTATTACTAGCCCCTTGAAAAGTTATGTTTGGTTGTTTGGATTGCCATTTTAGATTAGCTATCTCAAAAGTTAGATCCTTCAAAGGCTTGGTAATCTCCTCAAGTTTGGGATTAGATGTAGATGGGTTAGAGGAGGTAGGGGAATCCTCTCTCTATTTTTTCTTCTCTTTATCAAATCTAGTCTTCAATCTGTCTAATGCCAAAATATTATATTCAACCTCAATGGTTGCTTCCTGCATGGAAAATAGTGTGGTTGACCTTATCTCTCTCAAGAGGAGGGAGAAATATGCATCAAATGAATTAGCATAAGTGATCTTGGCAAAGGCCTCAGTTGGTTTGATTTCATCTAGGATTATACTATACATTTTATTGGTTGCTTCCTGCATGGAAAATAGTGTGGTTGACCTTATCTCTCTCAAGAGGAGGGAGAAATCTGCATCAAATGAATTATCATAAGTGATCTTGGCAAAGGCCTCAGTTGGTTTGATTTCATCTAGGATTATACCATACATTTTATTGAATCTCTTGGTGAAGTCTAAAATAGATTCACCAATCTTTCTCTTTAGAGCCCCAAATTTAGTGATGTAATAGAGATAATCTCTCCTATATCCCCATTGCTTTATGAAATCTTCATCCAATGCCTCAATATCGGAAATGGAGGTTGGAGGAAGAATCTTGAACCATTTTCGCTGAAGTGAATGATTTTTTGCCACGTGTCGTGACCTACGAACGGTCCAGATTTTCTTCGAAAATACGGGCTTCGGGTCTTCGAGAATTTATGAATGTTATGCTCGAAAAAACCCAAAGGAAAATTGTCAAAGTGAATTATATTCTACCGCGTGTCATGACAGATGAACGGTCCATATTTTCTTTGGAAATCTAGGCTTTGGGTCTTTGGGAACTTATTACTTCTAACTTGATATTAAAACCTGCGCAATTATGGAACCCGAATGGACGAGAGTCGTTGATCTATTTGACCTGATGGATCTCCATCGTCGAAAATCAACTTGTCTGTTCCCACAGTTTGAGCCCGAAATTTGTTGCTTTGGATTGTTGCGTTGTGTGCACAGACATTTCATGTGCATAGAAAAGGCTTGGTAGACCTGCGGTGAGCTCAATCAATGGTGCATGTGATGACAAGCATTTTGAAAAAAACATGACATGTATTTTATCCTTCCAGAAAACCAGAAATAGAAATGCGTGAATACACAAAAGAGGAATAAGGGACAAGACACTCAGTAGTGGGAAACTGACTTAAACAACCAAAAAAAGGAAAAAATTGATGAAGGCACAGGAAAAAGAGAGGAGAGGAAGGGGATGCAGACCTACGTTACAACAATATCAATGACTAGTGAATGTGCGGTAGTAATCTTGCAATGAACCATTCTTAATGTTGTTGATCGTGAATTTGAAATGTCATCCTACCCATCAAATCCTTAAATCTTTGATCATAGTCCCAAATGGATTCAGTCTTCACCTGTTTGATTTCTTTCAACTCGGTAATGTACTGCAACTCATATTTCGATTTCTTGAACTCTTTCAACAATGCTTGTCTATTTTTTTCTAAAGTCCTTACTTGACCTATAGGCATAGTACTCTGCAGTTTCATATACCAGACTAATGTGTGACCTCTACATGGTGTTTCCAACTATGCAATATTTGCGGCCTCATCTTGGACATTCTTCACATCCCAAATTGTTTCACATACAAATAGATGTTGTTCTGGTTCCTCTGACCCCACTCCTTGGAACTCGGGTAGTCTCAATGTGTTATCTAACCCTACATGGTGGTTTGTGTCATAACTCCCCTTGTCAATGTTGGTTAACTTTGACTCGACGCATTGATTCCACTGCTCTGGCTCGACACATTGCTCCCACTACTCTGATTACTACTATTCTAACTACCTCTACTGACTATGAGTGATTTTGAAAACTATTAAACTATGACTTCTGATCTAGGTGACGCACATGGGGTCATTGAATTGACACAGGATATGACCTAAGTAGGACTTACTAGTTCTTTTATTATCATACTAAACTCATAATCATGTTTCTCTCCTTCTACGTGCGATATTTCTATGATCTAGACTATTGTGAGTGGTTCTCTCCTCTCAAAATCACTGTGTGGATCTCTCTTCTCATCCCTATTCTTCAATCGCTTGTATATTCCTCAATTTCATAGTACTACAGGGTGAAATCACGAAGGTGGGTTACACTTTCGTGACAATCAGGTCTCCAAAATTTTGAAAAACATTTTTTCGGCTGAACTAATAATCTTTTTCGGCCGAAAGATATTATTTTCAGCCGAACTATTTTTTGGCCAAAAAACATAAATCTCAAATTGAACAGTGCAATAATATCCCCCTCAATTTGCATGTACAAATTTGGTCGGCTGGATTTTTTTTTTCCGGCAATAAGTTTTTGGCCGAACAATTGTTCGGCCGAACTATATTTCGGCCGAAAACTAGTTCGGCCGAACTATTTTTTGGCCGAACATTTGTTCGGACGAACTATCTTTCGGCCGAAATATTGTTTATATATTAACGACACATCAATTGTGGAATGTTTTACGCAAATTTGTGTCGTGTTGTCGTGTGTAAGCTGTGTTGTTGCTTGGTGTATGTTGTGTTGTCGTGAGGAGGTCGTCGATTGGTCGCGAGCGCAGCGGATGCGAGCACAGCGGACGGGAGCGCAGTTGAGGTCAGAGTCAGGGTTGTCGTTGCGGTTGCAACAGGTAAGTTTCGAAACCCTTTTTTTTTAAGTTTTTGTTATCGTAGTTTCGAATCTATGTTTGGACTGTTTTGGACTGTTAGTTTAGTTTTGGACTGTTAGTCTAATAAAACTTGAATCGTTTAATGTTACAAGAATCCATGGTAGTTATAATCAAGGTAGACATTAGACATTAAATTGACCTATAAGAACTTTTTTTGGTTTGTATTTGTGTGATAAGGAATCCTTAGGCAGTATTAAAATTAAAAAAATATACATACTCTACCCCTATAAAATTCAACATATAACCTTTTAAAAAACACTTTAACTTTAAGTATTAACCCATTTATTATGAAACAAAAAGTATTTAACCCCATTTATTATGAAACAAAAAGTATTTAACCCCATTTATTATGAAACAAAAACTTGTGATCAAATTTGGAAACCTTTTTTTATGCACTTGTTGGTGTTTCTTCCTGCCACGTCGTTATCCTCAACATGGTAGTATTTCGAATTCTTTATCACCTCTGTTCTTTATCACCTCTGTTCTGCATATGCGCAAAGGATTCGATCACTGGATCGATCAGACTCACAAAATCTCAGGAATCCCAAGTTTCCCATCGAGAAAATAGCGTACAGAATTCAAGCTTTTGCAGTTCGAATCCCGCTCTTTTGTATCCACCAGCTTCAACGCTTTCTTTATGGAATTTGTAATGGATGTCCCTTGAATATTCCCATGATTCGCAGTGGGAATCACCATCAAAAGCTTCAACATCTTCGTCGTCCTCCCGGTTATATGACAGATCCGACTCGCCGGAACCACATAGAAACAGTGCCCTGGGCCTTTGCACCTGTGTTTTCGCTTTACCTGGGTAGATATGCTCATCCAATCCTTGCAACACCTAATCACGAACCAATCGGAACATATCAAAGTAAATCCAACCTTCTTTACCTGCAATTGTTAACATATATACCCATATCGTTTAAATGCCCTCGATATACAGCATGAGGTATCGTTCAGTGATGTATGTCCCCTGCTTATGCAAGCTGCAAGTATTAGAATATAAGCACATGATCGATCGTTGTATAAAATGACCAACATAACTTTGCTAATTTCCGGTAACTGTCCATTCCAGCCCATTAATTCTTGTGTGGATAATTTGAAATTAAGTTCATATAATTTGAAATAAAATTCACATATATTACAATGATTATGTTATTCATCTAAAAGCTCTTAATTCCACTCAAACATTTCATTTCAAAGTTGAAAAGTATAAAACATTGTTAGTATTATTCAGAGCAATGATGGTGCATAGGTAACCAAGCATAAAAGAAAGCCCCGCCCTGTCCCCATATTATTGGGTTCACTACAAAACAAGTGTTATCATTGATCAGTAGCTCATTTTGTGTATGATTATTGTTCTAATATGCAAAGTACATGGTAAATGTAGCAAATTGGATGGTCAATATAGTTTGGAACTCTTATCAAAGTTGTAACTTATCATCAAAGTTGTAAATGTAAAA
>JASDQU010238242.1:0-16907 GCA_032191745.1 Picea mariana | reverse complement strand
TGGTAAAATTTTATTTCTCTTTAAAAAAAAAAAATAACAATAATAATAATAAAAATAAAAAAAACCACATAAATAATAATTATGACCTTAGTTAAATCTTGTAACATGAAGAGAATAAGAAAGTTAATTTATTCATAAAAAAATAAATATAAATCTGTTGGAATAAAATTTAAAAGAAAAAGGGGAATTAATGGTTTTATTATTTGATAATTTTAAAATATTAATTAAATGAGAAAAGGGAAAAATGGTTAATTTCCACACCTACCTTGTTGAGTTTTAATTAAAAAGGGGAAAGAGGGAAAATCTAAAATTTAGGAAACTAGGAAAAGAGGTAAGCATAAAAAAGGGGAAAAGGGGGAAACATAAGGGAGAAAGCAGAAAGTCAAACTTAGAAAAAATATCTACCATTTAAGAGCTTTCTAATTTAAACTGAACAAACAAGTTAATACAAAGGAAAGTTATTAAAACCTGTAAGAGATTTTGGGGACACCTAGGAGTGATTCTAGGAGTAACTCTAGGTGGGCAAGGGAAATAACGATAATTAATTAATTAAAGAAGTTAATTTATGAGGAAGGAAGGGGATGGGTGACACTTGTATGGGGAGAAATTTTTAGGAAATTAATTATAAAAACTTAACTAAAAGATAATTTTTGCACCGTAAGGAACCATAGAACTCTATATAATGAATGGAGGTAATGGGAGTGGGGGATCTTTTGTTTACATAACATTATGCGACAAAAATATCTACTTGGATGATTTACTTGTGGGAGTTGGGATACCCAACTCAGAGAGGAGTGCTAGCTCGGCCTTACGAGGTGAGTTGGGAGCTAGTCGTAATCTCTGGATAGAGAGTGTGGCCCCTTTCAAGCTCGGGGGGCTAAGGGGGAAGAAGAGTACCCCTAGCATTGGCTAGGAGGTATCGGTGAAGTCTCTTCGGTCGGTAAGCGGGAGTTACACGGAGCACGCGGGACGTCCACTCAAAGCATGCGATCAGGCAATGATACACTTTCCTTTTTTATATGGTAGATTGTTGTAGGATTTATGATTTGAATCTGCATGTTTATTTTTGGGGTATGTAACAGGTTGTCTAGATTCAAGAATAAAACTGTTATGGCCTAGCTAATTGATTGATTGGTTTCCCATGACCTTCATTTCCCCGCATGTCGTGACCACTCTGGGGTGTTGATTTTGACCATATTGGTTGTTTTTCCTGTCATCCCTAGCTCCTCAGTCCTAACCTGAGCAGTCGGCTAGGAGCCTGATCTATGATTTTTTCCTTAGCGTTAAAAGACCTATGGATCTCAATGCCCTTCTTTTCTGTGCAAGGATGATGAGGTGAAGGACGAAACCATCAACTATCTACCTCTGTTTTTGTCCTTGGGCATTTTTTGTCTTGTGCCTTGATGTGTTTTACTAACCCTATAATTTTGTCGTTGGCATAGCCTTTCTTTCCACTGTGCATTTTATACCTTGCTGGAATTTCTCTATGTTGGGCGGATAAAGTCTCTGTGATCCTTTCAATGGCTTCCCATGGGATCCTTTCACTTCTCTTACCATTCTGTGCATTTTTACATTATTGACTACGTTTTTGGGAGTGATGGATAAAAACATTTACACTGCGTTTATGTATTGATGGATAATTTAGCTCTGCACTTATAATTCTATTGGCTAGCGATTAACGGTTCTCTAAAATTATAATGTATGGAGTGGGTGAATTTATACTCTAGTCTTGGATGGTATTTTTAAGATAAACAAACCTTAGCGAATTGTTTGTTAGATTATTAGTATCTCTGCAAAATTTACGGTGTAGACTAGCATCCTTCAGCATTTATCTGCATGTGTTTATCACTGAAATTGAAGAGTTCTTTATCACTATACACAGCGTGTCTTATCACTAAATTTTAAGCGTGTTTTTTTTTTACTGAAATCCCCAGTGCTTTTATCACAGAATTTACAGGCCTTCCCGATCTTTTACCATGAATTTATCGTAATTTGGAGATTGGAGTAACTCTTGTTATTTACTACGAATTTTACCTTTTATTAACAAAAAATTTAATGATAAAACTTAGCCTCATTCTTATGCTAAAAATCAACGATTATGATTCAGTGAAAGTGATTATGATATTGCAATTGATATCTTGATACTACGATTGATACTTCTAATGAGCGAAGTTTTGACTACGTTTTTCTTAGACATCCTGACATCGAATCACTCATTGCACAAAAGCAATTGTACATTCTCCAATATTAACCGTTTTAGAATTTTTATATCTGCCCTACAACAATTAGTGCTTCTGTAACATATCTGAAGTAACGATTTATAATTGCGAGGTGTCACCCATTTATAATTTTGGTATAGTTTTTTTTTATGGATCATGCGAGCTCCAAGATTAAAATAACAATAGATAAACGTGATTCAATTATCATTATTTATGAATTTTAAATAATAACAACAATAGAGAAAACGTGATTCTATTCTTATCATTGGTCAGTGAACTTTGAACACAAGGTAGATTTCGCACCCATTTCAAAGGAAAGTGTTTTGTGTAATTAGATGGACGCATCCACTGATTCAACAAACTTTAACCGGAATTAAGCACAAAATAGCCATTCCTGTAGCGTGCTTTCCTGTAGCGAATGATCAATGTGTTTTCCTGTAGCGATTGATGGCATGTTGATGGTTGTCTTCACCTCTCCCCTATGGTTGTGAATGGAGACCAAGTACCTTTAATTTTTGGATAGTCGCTTCATGGACGACGATTATTCCACCCACACGAATTTGGACACAACATCTTTTGTGGAGTCTTTCATAGCAGGTGCAATGTTGGTCTACCCGTTTTTGTTGTTAGCGTTTTTTTCTTTTCATGACAGCCTTACCTTTCCAGATTTAGTCTTAGCCTTTGTGTTACTCAGAATTTTATGGCTCAGCTATGCTTTTAAAAGAAGACTGTGAATGCCATGCATGTAGACTGCAAGTGTGGATGTGTGGTGACCTGGTGGTAGATGCATTATGACTGGGTATTTGCTGCTTTCCCTGTTGGTGTTCTCAATGATTCCTGACAACAAGCCTTTTGACGGACAACCTTATGGAAACATTTTTCCCCTTTATTTCCCAGCTAATTAGGAAGCATTGAGTTGGGGTGTCTTAATTGCCTTGGGGACAACGTTTACCTACAACGCTTGGGAAGCGATTTCCCCACCACCTTGATTTTGACACGAAATGTTTTTGTTACCTACAGTAAATCCTGGCAGTAAAATTGATGGACTTAGCGTTCAATAATTAATGTGATTTACGCAGCCTTATGGTAGCATTGATTATGGTAGCGTTTCCCTTATCTTCTACCCATCCTACTTGCTGCAATTGAATACACAAGGATGCTTCTGATACGAGATTTTTTCCAAAGTGAAGGAACCCGTGTTCCTCGAATAGGGATATCAAATGGCATTCTTTAGACAAGTCGTGATGTATTAATACCTTTAGTTATGTGGGACAACAAGTGTAATTAATAGTGTTGGTGGTGTCATAATTTCAGAATGTTTACACATAGCAGATAGTGTCATAGATTAATGTTGTTAAGAGGGCTGATTAACAGAGTTAAACGTTAACTGGGAATGATAGTTATATATTGTTCCATGGTTATTCTAGGTGGTTTTTGCATATTAACTTGGACTTTCCAAGTTAGACAATGAAGGTGTTTAATTTATAAGTAGCTTTGCTCCAGGAGTGTGAGGTAGTTTACTCATTTAATCACTTTTAGATCACCCTTGACCTCTTGGAATAATGGTAATTTTTGTGCTTTTTAGTCACTTGAGTGGGTCACCTTCATCATAATGATAACCTTCTGATAATTCACTCCTCAACACCTAAGCATCTCTCTTAACTGATAATAGTTTTTGTTTTTTACAAGGGCGTGTAATAGCACACGTTTCTGTTATCAAATAATGACACCTTGCGTCTTGATGACCTATTGTTGAGGTTGTGGGAATAGGCATAGACTCCTGGTCAACCATTTCGACTCCTAGTGCATCAGTCTATCTAGAGTCCTCACACAAGATAGTATCTGTTGCGCCAAGGTTATCGACGCGTCTATCACCTAGGGACGACATGATTCCCTATGAGAGAATCATGGCACGCCTTATTGGATAGTGGCGAATGAGAACTTGGTCGGAGTTGGTACATGTTGAGTGAGCGTGACGAGTGATGTAAGTTGTCTTGGGTGCTGGGTGGAATGCCTTCATGCATTTGGTTAGAGCACCCGGAGGTTCTAGTCTGGTTCACCAAGGTTGAAGTGTCGTGAGGGGTAATGGTCCCTTAGCTTGTAGGCATGCCATGTCACGTCGGGCAGGTAGTCGTTCCTCCTCGTTTTCCTATGCATGTGTCGTCGAATTTCCATGGTGCCAGTGTGTGGAGTCTTAGTTTGTTGTTGCCTGTTCTACAGCCGTGGTGCTCGTCGCTAGTTGTGTCATCTAGATGTAATCATCATTGTTTCTCTTGTATATGTAACGATAGGGTTGTTTCATATGGTATCAGAGCGGGTTCAACCCTGCAACTGTGGATCACTAGTCTTCCCACTACAATAAACCTGTGAGTATTAACCCTTGCATTAAGTAAAAACCTTAACGTGTCGTCGTGGAGATCACATTTAGAGGGCACTCCCGAGGATCCACAACATGCAATAGCTAGTACTGTTAGCATCCTTCGATATCTCGAGAGAGATGAGTTCTAGCATCCATGAGTGTCATGGAAGGTGGTGTCTTCGAATCATAGTGGTAGAGCAAGGCTTGTGCTTAACACTTCGTGTTTACAACCTCCAGCATGAAGGTTCACCTGGTGGTCTTTCGACTGAAGGTGAGCCCTCTTTTATGGCGGAAGACGCTCCTGCCCCTTTTGAACGTGGCCGTCGGTGACGTGTCATGGGAATTGTTCGAGGGGCGGTTCTAAGAGAGGTATGTTTCTAAGGAATTCATTGAGCATTAGCTCAATGAGTTCGATGCCTTGTGATGAGGCAGCCACATGGTGTCTGAGTATGAGGCCCATTTTGGATCTTCTTTATATGCTCTGTAACAAGTTACCCACAAACGTAAGGTGAAGAAGTTCGAGTTTGGCCTTATTGTTAGAATTCATCTTCGACTTCGGGTACTAGGCGTTTTGGACTGAAGAAGGGGTATTAGATGTGTGGGGAACCACACTGCGAACACAATTATCCCATGGAGAGGACAAGAGCACCTGGATCAGACCGACCCACTACCGTGGGAGATATGGGTAAGGCCAATCAGATTCATGCAGGGGTGAATAACCGCCAGGCAAAGCACTAGTCGACTGTGCTCGAGAGGACAGGTACCGTCGTTGACTAGACTCTTAGTATTTTAATAGATCCTGGTGCTACCGAGAGTTTCATTTCTAGTGTAGTGATAAAAGGGATTAAGGTAAGGGCAGTCGAATAGGATGAGTTTAGCTTCGTAGATATGGCCTCGGGATCCAAACAAAAGTTGGAGGAAAGGTTACAGGTTGCGTCCTTAACCTAGGAGAGTTTGACACAAGGGCCAACCTGTACGTCACAATCCTAGGATCTTATGATTTTATGATTGATATGGATTGGTTGGAATCGCATGAGGTGATACTCAACCTTAAGATGAAATGGTTGAGCTTGGTCGATGATGAGGGACAGATATGTGTGAGTGTAGGTCAGAACTAGGGAGTTTCCCTGAGGTTCATCTCTTCCTTGTAACTTCAGAGGAGCATGCGCAAGGGCTGCAAGCTTTATGTGATCCTTGCATTAAATTAGAAGGGAGTAGCGAAAGGTATAGAACACCTTCTGGTGGTGAGAGAGTTTGTGAACGTGTTTCTGGAGGAGTTACCTGGGATGCCACCGGAGAGGGAATTGGAGTTTACCATAGACCGAAAAATCGGGGACTGAACCGATAGAAAGAATGCCTTATTGGATCTCAACCTCAGAGTTACAAGAGTGGAAAATGCAATTGAAGGAGTTGCTGGACCTGGGACTGATACGTCCTAGTGTGTCACCATGGGGTGCACTTGTTATTTTCATATGAAAGAAGGATGGGTCATGGAGGCTCTGCATTAACTACCATCAATTGAACAAGGCCACAATCAAGAATCAATATCCGTTTCCAAGGATTGATGATCTGTTCGATCAAATGAAGGGTGAGACGGTGTTCTCCAAGATCGATTTGTGATCAAGGTACCACCAGTTATGGATTAAAGAAGATTATGTCCCTAAGACCACCTTTAAGAAAAGGTTCGGACATAACGAGTTTACTATATCACTGTTTGGACTGACAAATGCCCCAAGGGTATTTATGAGTTTGATGAATGGGGCATTCCATGAATTCTTGGACAAGTTAGTCCAAGTATTCATTGACGATATTTTGATTTACTCTCAAATGATGGAGGAGCATGATGAGCACTTGTGCTTGGTACTACCATGTTTTTGAGAGCACAAATTGTATGGGAAGTTGTCCAAATGTTAATTTTATCAATCAAAGATTCACTACTTGGTGCATGTCATCTCCGGTGAAGGCATCGTCGTGGATCCAACCAAGGTCGAGGATATTATGGAATGGCCCGCACTGAAGAATGTCCCGAAGGTTCATATCTTCATGGGTTTAGAAGGATACTATCGACGGTTCGTCAAGGGGTTTTTGAAGATAGCAGATCTGATCCCAGAGTTGCAAAAGAAGAATAAGAAGTTTGTTTGGACTCAGAAATGCATGGAAGCATTTCGTAGGCTCAAGGGATTATTGAAAACAACACCGATACTAAATGTCCCTGACATGGAAATAGACTTCTTGGTATGCACTGACGCATCCAAGGAAAGCTTAGGAAGATTCTTGATGAAAGACGGATGAGTGATCACTTACAATTCGAGGAAAATGAGAAGGCATGAGAAGAACTATGTGACGCATGATGTGGAGTTGTTAGCCATCGTATATGCCTTGAAGGTTTGGAGACACTACCTTGTTGGACACAAATTTGAACTAAAGACTGACCATTGTGGACTACAACACATATTTATGCAAAGTGACACGAACATGCGACTACAACATTGGTCAGAATTGCTTAGTGAGTACGACTTCGAGATTACTTACATAAAAGGCACAGTGAACTGAGTGGCAGACGCTTGAGTCGAAGACTGCGCGTCTTTTCGGTGCTGCGTCTTCAGATGAATCTAAGTGAAAGGATTCTAACTTTACAGTGTGTTGATTCCTGGTACAACAAGGTCGAGGGTTTTATTGGACAAAACCCAATGTTGGTACTACGATTTGACCGATTTTTGTTTGATAGCGATGGGTTACTCAGGTTTAAAAAAATTGGATCTACATACCATTGAATGATGAGTTGAGGATGTTGATCCTGAACGAGGCTCATAGAGCAGTTTACATGGATTACCCGAGAGTCACAAAGATGAGGTCAAACCTTAAACCCTTATTCTTCTAGAAGGGATTGAAGGCAGACATAGTTAACTATGTGGCCATATGTCTAGAATGTCAATAGGTGAAGGTTGAACATAGACACCCAACATGATTACTACAACCACACACTATATTGGAATCGAAATGGGAGGTTATTTCGATGGATTTTATTGTTGGTTTCCATTGATGGAAAGGAGACATGACTCGATTTTCGTAGTAGTCGACACTTTGACAAAGAGTGCTCACTTTATTCTAGTGCGTATGACATATCAGGCACCTGACATAGCTAGATTTTTTTTTTCTTCAGTGAGATTGAGAGGCTACATGACGTGCCTAAGAGGATTACATCCAATCGAGGATCGGTGTTTACTGGATGATTTTGGACGAGTTTCCAAGAGGCCTTGGGAACCCAACTTAACTTTAGTACTATGGATCACCCGGAGACTGACGGGCAGACCGAGCGAACAAACCAGACGTTGGAGGACATGTTGCGCATGTACGTGATGGACCAACAAAAGCATTGGGAAGAATTCTTTCCACTAGTGGAGTTTTCTTACAAGAATAGTTACCAGAAAACCATTAATATGGGGCCTTTCAATTTTCTTTACGTGTGACCATGTCGGATGCCATTGAGTTGGGATCGACTTGAGGATAGGGTCATGGTGGGACTGGAAGCACTCCAAGACTTGGAAGATTAAATGAAAACTTTAAGAAAAAGGATCAAGGAAGCACAAGGTTGGTAGAAGAGATACGATGATGTGTGTCGTGTCGACTGTAGTTACGTTGTGGTGATCAAGTCTTTTACGACTGAACCTGCATAAGAGTTCAATCTAGTTTGAAAAAAAAAAGTGGGGCTAAAATATATCCTACGATATTTTGGAAAGGAGAGGCCAGTGCCTTGATGACTAGCCTTGCCTAATTCTTGAGGCATATGCATGATGTATTTCACATCTCTGTTGAGACTTTATGATTAGTGATCCTTCACATTATTTGACATGAGCACCTTGCTGGTGTCAGATGAGGGTGCACTCTCGGTTGGGCCGATCCACATTTTGGATCATCGTGTTGGACAACTACGGCATTGAATGATAGAGCAGGTAAAGGTCTAGTGGGACAATTATAGTCTGCACTCAGTGACCTGGGAGGACGCATATGATATGTGCCAGCAGTTTCCTTTTTGTTTTATAGATAGACATATGATACTATGATACACTTTATTTCAACATTTATACTGTGAAACTCCGGGACAAAGTTTAGACGAAGAGGGGGTGTATGTAACATCCCACTTTGGTGCACTGAGTGAACTTATTATTTGAGAAAACCTACGCACAAGTGATCTGGATTATTATGCTATTAAAAATTTTGATTTTGATTATGAGGTGTTATGGGTTGATGACATGTTGTTTTACTACATTGACATAGATAGGTGCTATTGACTCGGTTTTACTGAGTGTGCAGGGCTTTGGACCTCGAGGATGCAGAGGAATTGACGGAAGCCCTTGGACTCCAGATCGAGTCAGGGAGTGTGCCATTGGGGTTTGATTGTTTTACTGATATTTTAGTGCATCTGACTGGATGATATGATATGGATATGTTCTGACATGGTTTGCTGATGATGCAGGCTGATGATAGCTTGTCGACCAGACTCACATATGGAGTAAAGGGGTCATGCACGTCTACCAGAGATGTTGAGGGAGAGGTGTGGATAACACCCCTTCCATAGCCTACTATCACTCTCGTGGTGGCTCGAACTATAGGTTAACGATTACCTAGTTCGAGAGGACCCATGATGCCATGAGGGAAGACTGCAACAATTGCTCACGATGATTCTAAGCGGTGCACAATAAGGTGGGGGCCTTATTGCTTAGAGGCCCTTAGTATCCCACAAGTTCACCTAGTGGAGTATTGACTCCATAGGTTATTGATGTATACCAGGTCAGTCAAGAGGTGAGTGGCACCCTTGGAGCACGTAGTGCATCCTGAAGGGCACATCATGCAAGGGAACAGATGAGGCGAGTGGCACCCTTGAAGCACCTAGTGTGTTCTGAAGGGCATGTCATGTTGTTGAGGATAGAGGAATGAACCTAGATGTCTTTAGGATGAATAACGTGTTGAGAAATTTTTAAAATAGTTTCCCTAATTAAATGTTTCCCTGTACAAAAATTTAAGGTTTAAGTCTTAACTATGCTAGTGGTAAAATTTTATCTCTCTATAAAAAAAAAATTAACAATAATAATAATAAAAATAAAAAAACCACATAAATACTAATTATGACCTTAGTTAAATCTTGTAACATGAAGAGAATAAGAAATTTAATTTATTCATAAAAAAATAAATATAAATCTGTTGGAATAAAATTTAAAAGAAAAGGGAGAATTAATGGTTTTATTATTTGATAATTTTAAAATTTTAATTAAATGAGAAAAGGGAAAAAGGGTTTATTTCCACACCTGCCTTTTTGAGTTGTAATTAAAAAGGGGAAAGAGGGAAAATCTAAAATTTAGGAAACTAGGAAAAGAGGTAAACATAAAAAGGGGAAAAAGGGGAAACATAAGGAAAAAGCGGAAAGTCAAACTTAGAAAAAGTATCTACCATTTAAGAGCTTTCTAATTTAAACTGAACAAGCAAGTTAATAAAAAGGAAAGCTATTAAAACCTATAAGAGATTTTGGGGACACCTAGGAGTGATTCTAGGAGTAACTCTAGGTGGGCATGGGAAATAAAGATAAATAATTAATTAAAGAAGTTAATTTATGAGGAAGGAAGGGGATGGGTGACACTTGTACTAGGATAAATTTTTAGGAAATTAATTATAAAACTTAACTAAAAGAGAATTTTTGGAAAGTAACGAACCACAAAACTCTATATAATGAAGGGAGGTAGTGGGCATGGGGGATCTTCTGTTTGCATAACGTTACGCTGCAGAGATATCTACTTCACTGATTTACTTGTGGGAGTTGGGATACCCAGCTCGGAGAGGAGTGGTAGCCTAGCCTTGTGAGGCGAGCTTGGAGCTATTCATAATATCTGGATAGAGTGTGTGGCCCCTTTGTGGTTCGGGGAGCTAAGGGGGAAGAAGGGTACCCCTAGCATTGGCTAGGAGGTACCGTAGAAGTCTCACCAGTCGGCAAGTGGGAGTTGCATGCAGCACGTGGGATGTCCACTCAAAACAGGTGATCAGACAATGATAAGATTTCTTTGTTTATATGGTATATTGTTGTAGGATTTATGATTTGAATCTGCATGTTTATTTTTGGGGTATGTAACTGGTTGTCTAGATTCAGCACTAAATTTTTTATGGCCTAGTTGATTGATTGATTGGTTTCCCGTGACCTTTGTTTCCCCGCATGTTGTGACCGCTCTGTGGTATTGATTGTGACCATATTGGTTGTTTTTCCTTTCATCCCTAGCTCCTCAATCCTCGCCTGAGAAGTAAGCCAGGAACTTGATCTATGGTCGTCACCTTAGCGTTAAAAGACCTATGGATCTCAACACCCTGCTTTTCTATGCGAGGATGATGAAGTGAAGGAAGAACCCATCAGATGTCTACCTCTGTTGTTGTCCCTAGGTAGTTTTTGTCTTGCGCTTTTATGTGTTTTACTAACCCTGTAATTTTGTCATTGGCATAGCCTTTCTTTCCACTGTGCATTTTATACCTTGCTGGAATTTCTCTATGTTTGGAGGATAAAGTATCTGTGATCCTTTCAATGGATTCCCATGGGATCCTTGCACTTCTCTTACCGTTCTATTCATTTTTACATTCTTGACTGCATTTTTGGGAGCGATGGATAAAAAAATTTACACTGCATTTATGTATTGATGGATAATTTAGCTCTGCGCTTGTAATTCTGTTGGCCAGCGATTAACAGTTCTCTGAAATCCTAATGTATGGAGTGGGCAAATTTATACTCTAGTCTTGGATGGTGTTTTTAATATAAAGAAACCTTAGCGAATTGTTTGTTAGATTATTAGTATCTCTGCAAAATAGACGGTGTAGACTAGCCTCCTTCAGCGTTTATCTGCATGTGTTTATCACTGAAATTGAAGAGTTCTTTATCACTATACACAACATGTCTTATCACTAAATTTTAAGCGTGTTTTTTTTTAACTAAAATCCCTAGAGCTTTTATCACAGAATTGATAGGCTTTCCTGGTCTTTTACCATGAATTTATCGTAATTCTGCGATTGGAGTAACTCTTGTTATTTACTGTGAATTTTACCTTTTATTAACAACGAATTTAATGATAAAACTTAGCATCATTCTTATGCTAAAAACTAGTGATTATGATTCAGTGAAAGTGATTCTGATATTGCGATTGATACCTTAATACTGCGATTGATACTTCTAATGAGCGAATTTTTGACTGTGTTTTTCTTAGACATCTTGACATTGAATTACTGATTTCACAAAAGCAATTGTACGTTCTCCGATATTAATTGTTTTATAATTTTTATATCTTCCCTACAAAAATTAGTGCTTCTGTAACATATCTGAAGTAGCAATTTATAATTGCCAAGTGTCACCCATTTATAATTCTGGTATAGTTTTGTTTTATGGATCATGCGAGCTCCAAGATTAAAATAACAATAGATAAACGTGATTCAATTATCATTATTGGTGAATTTTAAATAATAACAACAATAGATAAAACGTGATTCTATTATTATCACTGGTCGATGAACTTTGAACACAAAGTAGATTTTTCACCCATTTCAAAGCAAAGTGTGTTGTGTAATTAGATGGACGCCTCCACCAATTCAACAAACTTTAACTGGAATTAAGCACAAAACAACCATTCTTCCAGCGTGCTTTCCTATAGTGAATGATCAGTGTGTTTTCCTATAGCAACTGATGCCATGCTCATGGTTGCCTTGACCTCGCCCCTACGCCTATGAATGGAGACCAAGTACCTTTAATTTCTGGACAGTCACTTCATGGACGACGGTTAGTCCACCCACACGATTTTGGACTCAACGTATTTTGTGGAGTCTTTCATAGCAGGTGCAATGTTGCTCTACAAATTTTTGTTGTTAGCATTTTTTTCTTTTTGTGACAGCCTTACCTTTCCTGATTTAGTCTTAGCCTTCATGTTACTCAGACTTTTACGGCTCAGCTATGCTTTTAAAATCATCCTATGAATTCCATGCATGTAGATTGGAAGTGTCGACGTGTGGTGACCTGGTGGTAGATGCGTTATGACTGGGTATTGGCTGCTTTCCCTGTTGGTGTTCTCAATGCTTCTTGACAACAAACCTTTTGACGGACAGCCTTATGGCAACATTTTTTCCCTTTATTTACCATCTAATGAGGAAGCGTTGAGTTGGGGTGTCTTAATTTCCTCGGGGACAATGTTTACCTACAATGCTTGGGAAGCAATTTCCCCACCACCTTGATTTTGACACGAATTTTTTTTGTTACCTATAGTAAATCTTGGCAGTAAAATTGATGGAATTAGCATTCAATAATTAATGTGATTTACCCAGACTTATGGAAGCATTGATTATGGTAGCATGTCCCTTATCTTCTGCCCAGCCTGCTCATTGCAATTGAATTCACAAGAATGCTTCTGATATGGGAATTTTTCCAAAGTGAAGGAAGCTGTGTTCCTAGAATAGGGCTATCGAGTGGAATTCTTTAGACAACTCATGATGTATTAATACATTTAGTGTTGTAGGACAATGAGTGTAATTAATAGTGTTGGTGGTGTCATAATTTCAGAATGTTTACACATAGCGTATAATGTCATAGATTAATGTTGTTAAGAGGGATGATTAACATAGTTAAATGTTAAACTGGGAATGATAGTTATATATTGTTCCATGGTTATTCTAGGTGGTTTTTGCTAATTAACTTGGACTTGCCAAGTTAGAGAGTGAAGGAGTTTACTTTATAAGCATCTTAGCTCCTGGAGTGTGAGGTATTTTACTCATTTAAGCACTTTTAGATCACCCTTGACCTCTTGGAATAATGGTAACTTTTGTGCTTTTTGGTCGCTTGAGTGGGTCACCTTCATCATAATGATAACCTTCTGATACTTCACTCCTCAACACCTAAGCATCTCGCTTAACCAATAATATTTTTTTTTGTTGACAAGGACATGTAATAGCATGCATTTTTGTTATCGAATAATGACACCTTGCATCTTGACAACCTGTTGTTGAGGTTGTGGGCATAGGAATAGACTCCTGGTCAGTTATTTTGGCTCCTAGCGCATCGGTCTATCTAGAGTCCTCGAACAAGATAGTATCTGTTGCGCCAAGGTTATCGACACGTCTATCACCTAGGGATTACATGATTCCTGATGAGAGAATCATGGTGCGCCCTATTGGATAGCATCGAATGAGCACTTGGTCGAAGTCGGTACGTGTTGTTTGAGTGCAATAAGTGATGTAAGTTGTCGTGGGTGCTGGGTGGAACGCCTTCATGCGTTTGGTTAGCACGCCCAGAGGTTCTAGTCTGGTTCGCCAAGGTCGAAGTGTCATGAGGGGTAACGGTCCCTTAGCTTGTAGGCGGACCATGTAGCATCGGGCGGGTAGTCGTTCCTCCTCATTGTCCTACGCATGTGTCGTCCAGTTTCCTTGGTGCAATTTTGCAGAGACTTCGTTTGTTGTTTCCTATTCTACATGCATGGTGCTCGTTGCCAGTTGTGTCGTCTAGCTGTAATCGTCGTTGTTATCCTTTTTTTGGAAAACAAAAATTTCACTATTATTTCTCTTGTAGTCATAACGATAGGGTTATTTCAAAGAATAAACTAATGTTGCAAAGGAATGAGCTCTTTGAACAATCTATGGGGGCATGGGTGAAAGATCCATATCTTGTTCCTCATGGGAATTCGATAAGTGAAATGAAAATTGGATCAATCTCTTCTACTCAAAAGGAAGGAGTAGGATTTAGAACTCCAAATTTCTTGAAAAGTCCACATGTTAGGATGATTCAAGGGAATTATGTTGACCATTTGGGTATGCATTCCATTCCTCTTACAACCATTAGCATTATTAATTTTTCTATCTATTTTAGGCAAACATTGGATGGGGTCATTGAAAAAATATTCCTTTCCTTATGAGGGTATCGAGTCCTTTTCTTCAAGCTTCAATTCTCCACTTTCTCTTTTCTCCTTCTCCCTCCCCTAATCATCTTACTCTACTGTAAAAAATTGTGATACTTATGGTTTCTTGATGGACTTAGAGAAGGAGACCATTACATACCAACTGAGGAATCGGTCTATACACTCTTTCTCTTCCTCTATTCTTCCCAAAAATCCCAAAGGTGTTGGTATTAATCCTATCCCACCCTATCCCACCTAGTGGTGGCTTGGGGTGGGGGCAAAAGTCTTTTTTCTCAAAAGCAAACAAAAGGGCCCTAGTTGACCCCATTGTTGCTAAAAAGTTAAATATAAAAGGGGCACTTAGAGAATGACAACCCCATGAGGAGTTCCCCCATGAAAATTATCTCTTTTAATTGTAGGGGTGTGGCAAGCCCTTAAACGGTTCATGGACTCCAACCATCCTAAGATTATTTTTCTTCAGGAAACCTTAGGGATGAGTTATGATGTTTCCTCCCTTCTTTAAGCCTTATTAATGAATTGGATCTTCTCAAGTTTGGATGCAAGTAGGAAATATGGGGGAATGGCTTTAGTTTGGAACAAAAAAATGGTGAAAATGCTAAATATGTGGGGCTTCGAGTTGAGCCTAGGACATGATATTCTTTTCTCAAAATTTGGGATAAATTTCTCAGTGATAAATACATATGGGCCTTATCTTGATCATGTTTAGTATTGGGAAAATATGATAAGTAATTCCTTTCTTAACTCAGATTCCCTAATCATGGGGGGGCTTAAACTTTTCATTGGGATTAGCTAAAGTTTGGGGTACCAAAGAAAGATCAGACCCTTTATCATATTTCTTTCAAAATATATTGGAATGAAAAGGGATATAACAAAATTATTGTATTAACGAGAACAGTGACCCCAAAACGATAACTCTGGCCCAAAAAACCCATACTTTTGCATAAAAAACATCAAAATCAATGCCCAAATCAAAAAGTGGTGCTACTGGAAGAACCATGTTCTTAATTGGGGTCAAAATCACAACATTTTTCAAACATGGCCTTCAAAACTCAGACAATAGCTCAGAAAAACCTTAAAATAAACATAAAAAAATTATTTTATGAAATATTTTTTTTCAAAACGTTAAAATTTTAGATAATTTTAAATTGTATGTTTAGCATTTGGTACCATTAAAACCAAAACCGAAAAATCAACAATCAAATTGAAAATTACTTATACTGATAGCACCCATTCTAAAACTGGGGTATGAAAATGACACATTTTTATAAAGTGGTAAAAGAACTCATCGTTACTATAAAAAAAATCATAAAATCAACCCTTAAATTCTTACTTTTTAAATATTACTTTATCACTCAAAGCACAAGGTAATACATATTTCCATGAAAATATCACAACATACTTTAAAAATTCAACATCATTTTTTAATATTTTTTTACTTTTAATAAAAAAAAGCAAATACAAGTTACATGGAATGAAACATAAATTATTTTTTAAAAGTATTGTTATATTGTCCATATTCAAAACATATGGGCTAATAAATTTTATTATTGTTTGATTACTGAGAGGGGGGGTGAATCAGTAATAGAGCAATTTAATCCTTTTTAACCATATAATCCAAGTGTTATATCAATGTAGCATTATCACCCAATAAATGCAGATTAAATACACAATGAACAAATGAACAATGATACACATACACAGTAAACCAATTTTTTACGTGGAAACCAAAAGCGAGAGAAAACCACAAAATGATTTTTCATACTCGGGCACCGTACGACCACCCTGTCACAAGGTGTTGAACTCGTTGAGTTGACGCTCAATGAATTCCTCTGATAGGTACCTCTCTCAGAACCATTCCTTGAATAGTTCCCATGAGATGTCTTCAATGACCATGTTCAAATGTGGCAGGAGTGTCTTCCACCATAGAAGATCGTTCCCCTTCAGTTGGAAGACTTCCATGCGGACCTTCATGTTGGAGGTATATGTTGGATTACTGAGAGGGGGGGTGAATCATTAATAGACCAATCTAATCCTTTTTAACCAAATAATCCAAGTTTTATTTAAATGTAGAATTAGCATCCAATAATGAGCAATTAAAAAATGAACAGTCATACACATACACAGTACACCAATGATTTACATGGAAACCCAAAGCAGGAGAAAACCACGAAATGATTTTTCTTATATGTCTTGAATAATTACATTCATTGGAAGCACAAACTTCCTTTGTTTTCCAGCTGCAACTGGAAGGAGGATCCAAACCCCTTGTTTCTCAGGCTACAACCTAAAGGAAGCTTCAACTCCCCTATTCTCTAGCTACAACCGAAAGGAGGATACAACCCCCTATGTTCTCTAGATACAACCACCTATCCTTGCGTCATCCAACCACCCTGAAGTAGAAGTAGA
>JASDQU010238240.1:3877-16714 GCA_032191745.1 Picea mariana | reverse complement strand
CATCCCTTCTGGGTATGAAACTTTATGTTTTGTAGTTCTCTAATATTTCTTCTCTGCGATGCCATAGCTCAGATCAAAATTGCATGTGCCAAGTGGAATTTAAGGTAACTTCCCCACAACTTGCTGATTTTTGGCCTTTCCGGGAGATGGCACTTGTATAGCGTTCCCTACAAAAAATAATTGATATAAAATTCTGAAACTTGTACCAAAAATACTATAGAATTTCACTATCCAATGCAACCAGTCGCACTTAATTTGGATTCTTTAGGAAGAAGTTATGATTGTTTTACCTGGAACACCTTCTTGAGACTAGTCAATAGGACTAGTCATATACCCTATCTTCCACAGGGTGTATCTACAAATGTAAGAGGACCCAGAATCTGAACATTTTACCACCGATACCTTACTAATTTCTATGAATTTCCTCTAGATTTTAGTGTCTGAAATGTTACATAAAATATTTTATAGCGAACATTCCTCAATGACTCAGTTCAAGATGATTCCAGAACCCTATCTTGCACAGGCCGTATCTTTGAAATTATAAGGCCTCAGGAGATGAAATTTTAACCCAACATACCTTGATCTGTATAATAAATAATCTCCAAGTTGTTCCTTTTGAAACATTGTATAAGACAAGTTATAGCAAAAATTCCAAGGTGTCTCAGATGTAGTAGCGAAACCTCGAGACCTTAAGCTCTGATACCATATGTTAAGAAGAAAATATCAATATAGCATAGAAAAACCTCAGAATAAGAACTCAATGCCTTGAAAAAGAGATAAATTCATATAGTAAGCCTCTTCGAGGGGGAAACCTCCTTATGCCCACATAAATGTACAATTCCAAGATGATTCCAAATGAAAATGTCTCCTTGGTATATATAGGAGACTAGGAGGTATAATTACAACTAATGGAATAAAGCCGACATAAATAAAATAACATTACTAGTGTAATATGACCCAATTAAGGGGTAATGAGCTAATATTAGAGCTTAACAATCCCCCATAATTCTTTATTCGTGTTCAATATACATGCAACGATGTATTTATATTAATGATTTGAGTATTTACATATACAAAAATAGGCTCACTGGCCTTAGCATCTAGGCTCTCCAACCTAATATTCAAATAATCCTCCCATCTTATAAACACTTGGCTCACTAACCTATAAACACAATTATAATTCATCACAGGCTCATCCTTGGGGTATTACAATCCCCTCCCCTTATTTATGCATTGTCCTCAGTGCATCTTATTTACATAATATCAACAATAATTCCAAAACATTCAAAATGATGTGGGTATTCTGCCCTCATAGCATCTTCAAGCTCCCAAGCTACATCCTCGCCACCATACTAGGTCCATTGGACCTTTACAAGATCTATGGCTCAATTCCGGAGCTGCTTTATTTTTTGTCCAGAGTGCTTACCAAATGCACTTGAAAAGTGCCTTCTTGCTCCACTTGAATCACATTCCAATCAATAACATGATTAGCATTAGGTATATTTTTCTTATGCAATGATACATGGAATACATTATGAATGGTCATAGATGCAGGTAATGCAAGCATATAAGCTACAGTCCCAAGCCTTTCTAGGATTTCAAATGGCCCATAGCAACAAGATGCATGGATGATTTTAGGGGCTAAATTTCGCTCATGGGCTAATTTTCATTGGTTTTTTCGAAAAAATGATTCGCTAGTCTAAAAATGATTCACCCAAATTCTAAAGGACAAAATTATTTTACCTTAAAAATCACCAAAATTTTATATAAACTATATAAAATACTTAGAAATTTGAATATTTTTACAAAAATATCGCTAAACATTTATAGTTGGCATATGAAGGATTAGTAATATTCGCCAAGGTTTTTACATTTTAAAATAAATTTCCATCCTTAAAATCATCCCTGGCGAGCTGCCAATTTGGAACAATTTCCCAACTTCAGGGAACTTTTAGTGGCCTTCACTTTCAGAAACACATGATCACCAATACAAAATTCTTTGTGAATTATTCCCTTATCAACGTATCTTTTATTCTTGTCTTGAGAAGCCTTTAAATTATGCTTTATCTTTTACATCTTCTCTTCCATTTCCCTGAGCAACTTTGGCCCAACTACTTCTCTATTAGCTAGGTTGTCCCAACTTATTGGCGTGTTGCACTTTCTTCCATAAAGTGCCTCAAATAGGATCATTTTTAGAGATTCTTGGTGCCCATTATTGTAAGAAAATTATATCAAGTGTAGATAGTCTTCTCATTTAGATGGTTTTTCCATCACATAGATTCTTAGCATATCCTCTATCACTTGGTTCCAAGGATGATTTTAAGAATGGAAATTTATTTTAAAATGTATAAATCTTGGCGAATATTACTAATCCTTAATATGTCAACTATAAATGTTTAGCTATATTTTTGTAAAAATATTTAAATTTCTAAGTATTTTATATAGTTTTTATAAAATTTTGGCGATTTTTAAGGTAAAATAATTTTATCCTATAGAATTTAGGTGAATCATTTTTAAAATAACGAATCATGTTTTTGGAAAAACCATGGAAAATTAGCCCATGAGAGAAAATTATCCCCTAAAATCATCCCTTCTTGGTTCACCCTTTCTGTTTTCCCATCAGACTTAGGGGGATAAGTTGTGTTGAAGTTCGAATTTGTTCTGAACCCTTTCAATAGTCCCTTACAAAACTTTGAGGTGAAATTTGGGTCTCTTTTAGACACAATTGTCTTGGGTATTCCATGCAAGTGTGCTACTTCCCTCATATAAATATCAACAACATTGGTTGCCTTGTTATTAATATTCATTGGAATGAAATGGGAAACTTTAGTAAGGTTGTCCACCACCACCATGATAGAATCATGTTGCTTGCTTGTTCTGGGAAATTTTGTGATGAAATCCATTGACAACACTTCCCACTTCTACTCACGAATGGGCAATGGTTGCAGCAACCTAGATGGGTGTCTATTCTTAACCTTGACCTTTTTACACTCCATACATTTAGCAATGTACTCAACAATTTCCCTCTTCATGCCTGACCAATAGTATTGTCTCTTGACAACTGCAATGGTTTTCTAATATCTTGGGTGTCCCACATAAGGTACATTATACATCTCTTTCATGATCATACTCCTCAATTCATGAGAATTGGGTACATAAATTATGATCCTGTACAAGACAATTTCATCCTTTTCCAATTTATAATCTTCAACCTTTTGTTTCATTTTACTTTGCTGTAGTTTTGTTACTAACTCCATGTACTGCAAATCTACTTTTGCAACCTCAGAAATTTTTCCTTTAAGATAAATTTGATACATGAGAATGGCTATAGAATGTAGTTCATGCACTCTCGTACTAAGTGCATCAACCTTTGTTCTATTTTCCTTTGATGTGCTTGATATCAAAGTCATACTCATAGAGAAACTATAACCATCTACTTTGTCTGGCATTTAGAGTTGGTTGATCAAATAGATATTTCACATCTTTATGGTCTGTCCTCTACTCAAAACTTTTTCCCATGAGATAGTTCCTCCACTTCTTTAAGGCATGCACTATGTCTGCCAACTCCAAATCATGAGTGGCATAGAGACTTTCATGCTCTTTCAATTTTCTGGATTCAAAACATACCACAAACCATTCTGATTAAGGACTCCACCAAGTCCTTATTTGTATGCATCTGTGAATACCATGAAATATTAATTTGGATCAACAATCCTCAGAATTGGAGCATTGGTTAACAACTTCTTCAAATGATGGAAGCTCTTTTCACACTTTGTTGTCCACTGAAAATTCACCCCCTTCCTTTGCAAAGAAGTAATTGGGTGAGAAATCCTTGAAAACCTTGCAATGCCTCTTCTATAGTAGCCAGCTAGACAAATGAAGGATATAAATTATGTCACATTCTTAGGTGATGTCCACCCTTTAATAGCTTCAATATTTTTGGGATCCACTACTATCCCTTCTTCGTATATGATATGCCCCAAATAGTGAATTTGGTTATGATAAAATGAGCACTTGCTCAATTTGGCATACAACTGTTTCTCCCTTAACACCTATAACACCATCCTCAAGTGATTCTCATGCTCTTCTTCTAAATTGGAATATACAAGGCTATCATCCAAAAATACAATGAAAAACATGTCTAAGTATTCCCAGAAAACACCATTCATTAAGCACATGAAAATAGCTGGTGCATTTGATAACCCAAATGGCACCACTGTGAACTTGTAATGATTGTGAACTTTTTCTGAAGGCAGTCTTGTTGATCTCTTTATCTCTAAACCTTACTTGATTCTATCCTAACCTGAGATCAATATTTGAAAATATCCTTGCATCCTTTAACTGATCAAAGAGATCATCAATCCTTGGCAAAGGATACTTGTTCTTTATAGTTACTTTATTCAATTTTCTGAAGTCAATAAACAGTCTCAATGTCCCGTCTTTCTTCTTCAAAAATAACACACCCCAAGGTGAGACACTTGGGCATATATACCCCTTCTTCAAAAGTTCTTCAAGATGCATTTGCAGTTCTGTCAACTAGTGTACTCATCTGGTAGGGATTCTTGGATATTGGAGCTGCTCCAAGCATCAAATTTATAGAGAAATCAATATCTCTCTTTGGGGGTAGTCCTGGTATCTCCTTAAACACATTCTCAAACTCTTTTAGGACTGCATGATCCTCAATAGTTGGCACCTTATCAATATTTTTTATCCCTTCCTGTAACACTTCTTCAACTGCATTGTTGAGATCTCTCGGATAGTAACTGCCCTAGGGATTCCTTGGACTATTCTTGGGTTCCCTTCCTTAATCAGGAAAGTAAATTCCTTGTTATGAAAGTCTAATACAACCTGGTGTTGGTCCAACCAATCCATACCAATTAGAAAGTCATATGAATCCAAGGGAAGGATGTTCAAATTTATTTTGGTACTCATCCCATTCATGTCCACTAGACATGATTTAACCAACTCAACAACTTTTCTCTTGGATCCTATAGCCAGTTGCACCAACCAAGATTTTCCATGCTTGCTTATTGGAAATTGAAATATTTCCACTAACTTAGGATCTATATAGCTATGAATAGCTTCTAAATCTATTAAAATAGTAAAGGAATGGTTATTGATCATACCTTCTACTTCAATCATGTGTGATTGAAACTCTACTTGCTTGTTGTCAAGGGCTGTATAGATCCTTGGTACACTTCTTCCCATGTCCTCTGCTATTTTAGCTTGATATATGTTGTGGATAGCTCTCACTTTGTCACTTATATGTGAAAAATATATATACATGTAATCTCCTTTACAGCCCCAACATGGAATGGGCGTCTTCCTTGGATTTTGTACACTTTTTTTAGTCATTCTGGGTTGTCTAGGGGTTTGTTGTCCTTGATAATTGTTTCTAAAGAAGAGTGGCTTGTTCCCCTTCTTCCTTTGCTCCATATTGAATTTCTTCTTGTCTTCCCAAGATCTTTTTAAAGTAGGCTTTCCTTTATGGTGATCATATAAGCACTTGACTTTCCTTATGGTTTCCTCCAAAGTCTTAGGATCATCATATTGAAACTTTTCACTCATAAAGGATGGAATCCCATAAAGTATTTTCAGACAATTGGATTAGGTTGATGGAAAGTTGGTATGGATTTTTGGTTGTCATTGATGTCAACCATTGGAGAGTGATATTGTATATTGATGTCAACCCTTAGTGATTGATGTCAACCCTTGGAGAATGTCTGGTAGAAAATTCTGGTAGCAAAAAGGTTTGGGCAATGGACCCAAGGTTGTTTCATGTATAATGGTATGAGTTTTGATATATTTGTAGGTAATAATATTCTATATGGATAGTACATGTCATGCCATTTCTAGTGGTATGTGGAACGATACATAACTCCTCACGGTTAGAGAGTTATGGCCATGTGAAGTTTGAGAACCCTCTTGAGTCATCCAGAAGCCCCAAAAGGTCAAAGTAGTCAAACTGGTTTAAGATATTTTAGATGGTAAATAATAAAGTGAAGTGATGAGTGTACTATAATTCAAAGTGAATAAAAACTAAATTATTTAAATAAAAAAGTTAATGGAGAAATTACTAAGTTGACAAGTGGGTAGAAGTGGGTTAACCCTAAAATAAGGAAAGTAGGTTAAGATGGTTAAAATATAACCCCTTGAGAAAGCTACATGAAACTATAAAAAAGAGTCAAGGCTCTCTCATTTTAATCACACTTGAGCATATTGAATATCTACAAGTGACTGAGGTAACTAAAGGATATCTAAGATGAATTTTAGAGGGAAGGTGAAGTAAAGAAGATTGAAATGCAAGGGAGGATAAATTCTTTTGATGATGCTTTCTAAGGTATGTACAATTTTTATATCCATACAAAACATATTCCATGTGGGGCACACTCTACAAGTTCTCTCTCTATAATAAGCCAGAATTCAACAAGGTATGTCATTTTTTCTATAACTCCTTTTCTGAGAGGTTCTAAGTAGTGACACCTGGAGGAATTGCATAAAACACACTGAAGAAAATTGTGTACTATTTTCAGATCTTTATTCATTACAAGTACATAGTTATGATGATTTCAAGTTAGGGTTGTTGACTAATCCAAATATAGTCATGTGAGACTAAAGTAAAGTTTGATGAAAATGATAGTCTCTTGTTGTTAAAGTTAAGGAAGGTTTGTAGGTATGTGATCATATACAATAGGTCTATTACAAAGTTACAAATAATATTTGGATGATGAAATTGATGAGGGATTTTGGTTGAGGTACAAGTTGGTGCATGGTTGATGCACTTGTTTATGGTACTGGATGATTACAGGTTGAGGTATAGGTTGGTGCATGGTTGATGCACTTGTTTATGGTATAGGTTGATTACATGTTGTTTGGTATAGGTTGATTACAGGTTGTTTGGTACTATTTGGTGCATGGTTGATGCACTTTTTTATGGTAGAGGTTGATTACAAGTTGAGGTACATGTTGATGCATGGTTTATGCATGGTTCAGGTTATTGGTATAGGTTTTTCGGTGCAGGTTGATTGGTACAAGTTTACAACAATATATCTCACAGTGATAGTGTGATAGTGGTTCCATCATTCTACTTATATGTCAGGGTAGTTGGATGGGGCAAGGACAGGTGGTTGTATCCACCTTCTGGTTGTAGCCGGAGAACATAGGGGGTTGCAGCCTCCTTCTGGTTGTATCAAAAGAATTGGGGAGTTGGAGCTTCCCTCAGGTTATATCCTGAGAAAATAGGGGGTTGGATCCTCCTTCCAGTTGCATCTAGAAAACAAAGGAAGTTGGTGTTTCTAATGAATATAATTCTTAAAGACATATAAGAAAAAACATTATGTGATTTTCTTCCTCTTTGGGTTTCCATGTAAAACATTGGTGCAATGTGTATGTGTGTGATTTCTCATTTGTTCATTGTTTATTTACTATGAAACTAGTGGATGATAATGCTACATTGATATAACACTTGCATTTTATGGTGAAAACGTATTAAATTGCTCTATTACTAATTTACCCCCCTCTCAGTAATCCAACAGTTTTCCCATGCTTTCTTTTTGGCAATTGCAATATTTCCACTACCTTAGTATCTATATAGGTATGACTAGCTCCTTAATATATTAAAATATTAAAGGCATAGTTATTGATCATACCTTCTACTTCAATCATGTTTGATTGAAACTCTGCTTGCTTATTGTCCAGGGATGCATAGATCCTTGGTACACTTCTGCCCATGTCCTCCACTGTTTTAGCTTGATATATATTTTAGATAGCTATGACTTTGTCACTTATGTGTGGAAAATCTCTATACATATGATCTCATTTACAACCCCAACATTGAATGGGTGTCTTCCTTGGACTTTGCCCACTTGTCTTAGTCATTCTGGGATCTCTAGGGGTTTGTTGTCCTTGAGAATTGTTTCTAAAGAAGGGTGGCTTGTTCCCCTTCTTCCTCTGCTCCACATTGAATTTATTCTTTTCTTCCCAATCTCTTTGGAAAGTAGGCTTTCCCTTATGGTGATCATATAAGAACTTGTCTCTCCTTATGGTTTCCTCCAAAGTCATGGGATAATCATATTGAAACTTTTCACTAATAAAGTATGGAATCCCACTCAAATACCTATGAGCATTAACGATATCATCATTGATGAAGGATACATACTTCAACAGTTCTAAAAATATCCTTTCATACTCATCAATGGTCATGTTGACTAGTTTGAGTTCAAAGAACGCTTTCATCTTTTTGTCATAATACCTCTTGGTTAATTATTTCTTCTCAAAATTATTCTCGAATTCCTTCCATGTAAAATTCTTCTCTCTAATTTGTTGCACTTGCACAAGTTGATCCCACCACATGGATGCCTTTCCTTGCAGCTGATAAATATCAATTCTTCCTTCCACATAAGAAGAATAATTATGCAGTTGGAAATATTTTCTCATGCCCAACAACCATGTCTCGACATATTCATCTTTCGTGTTCTCTCCATCAAAGGTAGGAGGTTTGATCTTATTCATTTATCCTCTCAATTCATCCATCACATACCTATTATGATTCCTGATAGAGGATGGACTTGAGTTTCTATGTTCTCTCCTTTTGGATTGTCTTTGAGAGTGATGGTGATGTTTTCTATCACTCCTCAATATTCCTTTTCCCTCTGGGGTCTTGTGGCTTCCTGAATTGTTGGAGCCACTCTCCTTATCCAAATTATTTGAAATTCTATCTAGGCTCTACATTAACTTCATATTGAAGTATTTCTATTACTCCTTGGATTTAATAATCCTTTCACTATCATCCTTGTGACTTTGGACATCTTTCTGCAAATTTGTAATGGTACCCACCATATTCATGTTGACATATTTTCCTTATCCATTCCCATTGGATTTTGTTCCTTCCATACCCAAATGGACATCCATTTCTCTGATCTCATATTTCTGATTATAAGCCTCTTTTGAATTATCCATCTCTCTACACTTTGTCATAATTATGTTCCATTCTGATAGTTGTTAACTCTCCAAAAATGTGCAACCAACAGAACTTTCTCAGGCTAATTGTTCTCAATAATTTCATCAAAACACAAACCATTATGGTTCATTAATATATAAAAAAATATTTTCTATTTATTTCCCAAGAAATTGACCATTCGGATCAAATTTTTGGGTGAACAATTATCTTCTACTATTCAATACCTTTCCAATGCCTACTTCCATGCTCAATTTTGAGTTTTGAGAAGGAAGTTATGGATACTTGAACAATTTGTCTTTTCAGTGATACAATCCCTATACATGGATTCTTCCATCTCAGAGTTGAATTGGCTCTTGGATCTGTGTTGGATCCTCTCTTCAGGTTTACAGGACTTATTTACTTCGCTGGGTGTAGGTCTTTACAAATCAAAAACCCAATAGGATCCTTCTCTAATCCCTTCTCTATTTTCAAAAACAATTTTCGGGCACTAACCCTTTTTCTTCGGCCCCCAAATGCATGTGACCATGGGATGTGACTGAGTGTTGGATGTAAGGTGCTTATCTTATTCTTTGGTTCTCCAGGGCTCTATAACTTTAGGCTTCATAGTTTTTCCTTTCACCTCACCTCATTTCCTCTAAATGCCAAAGTGGCTAACTTCTGAACAACTGCTTCTTCGCAGCTTCGGAGCTCCAACACTTCAGAGATTCAGAGCTTCGGAGCTCTGTCACTTCGGAGCTTCGAGATTTGGAAGATCCTCCTTCATTGCAATCCATTTCCTCCAAACACCAAATATTCGAACGTACAATGTCTTATCAATAATCAAACACCAATTGGGTGCTACGTGTTGAAAACAAGGAGTGTACAAATGGCCAAAGTGACAGGCGACATGTGGCCCAATAAATGGTTGGCACATTTTTATTTCTCATTGGTGCAAAATACATAGAAAAGGCATGAAACAGATTGGCATGTGTCATGCGTACAATGGTCTGCATCACCTTATGTGATGTTGGCATGCCATGCCACTTTTACATTCTGTGACTTCAGAATTTCAGGATTTGACAGACTTCCCATTAGAACTTAACTTTTCTCCTCAACATTGAACTGGTGAATAACCAGAGTCTAGTCAGCAACCATGCACTAGAGGGATTCCACGTGAAAAAACAAAAGAAGCAGACATATGGCCCAATCCAAGGGGTGACACGTGCCAAGTTCTAAATGGCATGAACATTCTTTGAAAAGCACAAAAATTGGTGACATGTGGAAAGAGTCCAGCATGCCCAAATCACTTTATGTGATGTTGGCATTCTGTCACTCTTGTGCTTCGTGACTTCAAAACTTTGGGCTTTGTGAGCTTTTTTTGTAACATCCCTCAAAAATTCTGAAATTCGAACTCCCAAACAGGTCCACATCACATTTGCTGACATCATAAAACCACGTCATTCAAGCACTCTAGTACTTTAGCATTTCGAGCTTCGGAGGATTTCACAACTCCTTCCTTCATTTCCTTTGAAAGTCTAACTTCCTAAATTTCTAAACCTTCCTTATTTCTATTGTCATCAATACAGTTCCTACACATGGCCCCACCGATGAGCGACACGTGTCCGGTCACAATTGGTACTAATATCTTTTAAAAAGTATGCAACAAGATGACACGTGGGATGTTTAGGGTAGGTCCATGTCACCCTATGTGATGTCATCGTGCCAGATCATATCCAACACTTCAGGACTTCGAAAATTCAAGCTTTGGGAGATTCCATTCCAGCACACCTTATAACTCCTGAATGTCAAACTTTTGAAAAGGTACACGTCACTTTGGCGCTTCGGGACTTCGGAGGATTTTGTTGTTGAGCACCACACAACCCTTGCACTGCCTAAATTCCAAACATTTCTTAATATGTGGACACATGTCTCTAGAAATGGATGGTATGGATTGGTTTCGGACTTGGGACTTCATAACTCCAGGATTCGACAGTTTTTCACTGCTGCAATTTTAAAACGATTGGAGGGGCGAAGTCTGAAGGACTTTAGTACTTAACCTCCATGCACCTTCTCCAGATCCAATGATTGTGAGGGGTTTGTCCCTTCCTAAAAAAATCCAATGGTCCAAATTTAAATTTTGTGGTTCTTGTAATCGCGGAATTTGTACTTTCCCCAAAATCCCAAGGTGAGTGGGTACAAAATTGGCATAACTAGGAATAACCTATCATTGTCACCTTAATAGGATATCCCTTTCTATTTAGGAGTATGTTTAACCTACCCTAGGGGAGATGTCCCTGATGAAATAGGGGGTTTGAGAAGGCTAAAGATAATAGTCACAAGGAAACCCTTTCCCTCTCACAAATCACTCTAATAAGAGTTTTCTTTTATGTCTTAAGGATGAAGCAAATAAAAAGTATTGTTTACCTGACCAGAACAAGACAACAAGGAAAACGGGGCACTTTCCAGGTACTAGATAATTGTTAGTACTTCATAAGACAATAAACCTTTGTAAAATAAGCTAGCTGATTATGAATTTGTATTTATGCATCATTTTATAACAGAAATTAATATATTACAACAGCCACAAGATTCAAGCTTTGAAATTTCTTGAAGAAGACAATAAAAAATGACTTTAACTAGGAAAATTGATAGTAAATTGTCACAAGAAAAATTGGCAATGATAGGATAGATTTTAATGGAACTTTTGCTGAGATTTTGCTGCAGTTAGATGGCTGTAGCTATGTTATGTAACAGCAGTAGTTTAAATAGTCAAAAGTGCAAGAAAACCATACACAAACTAGCTCCTACCTAGTAGATTCACTAGCAATTATCACAAACACATTTTGATTGGTTCTGGTATGAGTTATGTAGGTAAATGTGCCAAATTAATGCAAGTTTATATGGCTGTAGAAATGTTTTTCTACATCAGCAAGATAGCTTAGAAATTAGTCTAACCTAGGGTTAGAAAAATTTAGTAAAGGATTCAAAGATAAGAGTTTAAGTGTTTGTTTGCTCAATCAACACTTGTAAGAGGTAGTCTAGTGTCATTCTAGGGTTAATGGAGTCACTAATGGAAGGAACAAATTCTTATACGAAATGTAGAAAATGATAATAATATGTTAATTGATGGAGAGGACGAAAGAGGTGTTGGTATCCCAAGGCCTCAAAAATCCTTTTCAAAGAGAAAATTGCTAGAAACTAACAAGAGTTAGGCCTTATTGATTTTTTCTTTCCTTGAATAAAATTTGATAAATTATGCAATTGGCAAAGGATGTAATATTACTGGAGTGATACAATGGTAGGGATCTAGTATTTACCTCAAACTAGGTTCCTTTCAAGATATTTTAACATATGGAAGATTATAGGGGAAAAAATGATAACACATGTCATTCCTCTAGGGTTTCAAGCTAGCAATTTCATAATATTAGACATGAAACAAGTAAAATATAGCCATGGAATTCATTCACAATAAAGAAATGCAAAATTTCTACTTACTTCACCAAGAATAATATAGAAAATAACTCTAGTTGAATATCCTCCACAAGAAAATACCCCAAAAGCACCAAAATTTGCCTCCTTCAAGAAGTGTGCATCACTAGTTTCAACCGATAACCTTTAAAGAGGGACAAATTTCATACCTCACACTTGTGTGAGTGAAAGATGATGATAAATGTAAGAGATTTTTCTCTTATTTATACAATAATCATGACCTTTAATTACAATTTAGGTAAAAAAAGGCCGACATGGCCAAATTACATTAAAAATCCAGTTTTTACATAAAATTAAAGAATTAAACCCTAAAATGTGTAGTAGAGGTGACACCATGCCCTCCTAGGGTGACATTGTGACTCATAGGAGGGACTTTAGCCTTCATGAGAAAAATGTTAGGCCTTTCCAAG
>JASDQU010238238.1:2557-16881 GCA_032191745.1 Picea mariana | reverse complement strand
GTGTGGTGCATTTTAGGGTTATAAAAGATGCCCCCTAATGTGTGAGGTCAGAAGAGCATATGATGGCCGAAAAATTTATTACCAATTCTTTACCAATCTGTACTGATATGCTAAATGAGTGAGCCCAGGAAGCAGGAATTAGGAGGTGCCATCTGCAAAAAATGTCAAATGTCTCACCGAGGCGGGCATACCCATGCTCGAGATAAATCAGAACCATGGCTACCAATCAAATGCGCTGTAGATACATGTCAAATAACTATAAATAGTAGCCACGAACAATACACAGTGGAGCTACATCTCTAAATCAGAAAGATATACATAGAAAGTATCCATCTCTCAGAAGCTGATTCGGCCTGATGGTTGTACTTTAGAACTCGAGAAACAACTTCAAAATCTTCTAAACTCGGGTAGGAGTGTAATATGAGTGTAAAAATGCACTACCCAGAGGTATTCGACGGCCCGTCGGTTGTGGACTTGATAATCTTGATGATCGGACTGAAGGCTTCAGTGATTTCGAACAAGGACTTGATTGGACGTTCAGGATGGCCGGGTATGCAGACAAGAGACATATTGCAGAGGGGCCGACTTAGGCTAAGTGACAAACTTCCCTTGGACAATAGCATGACAAATGATAAGACTCAGGCAGCATATTTGTTAATCATAAGTCTACGAAGCAGGAGGAAACACAAACTCTCCATATGTTTGGAAGAGTAACCAAATGGTGGAGGACACAACTCAATATAGCGAGCAAAGCTTCCTAAGGTCGTACTACATCCCATAGTCTGATGAATCAAATGAACAGATGTGCTTTATCCAAGGGCGACTCATTATGCTGCCAATAAAGAAAATACTTTTCCCATCCTCTTTCTGGGATATATTTGATTTTTTTGTTCTTTTTGATGATTTTCGAAAAAGAATAAAGGAATATTACGTTACAAGGGAGGAACGAGTATAGAAAACATACAAGCTCAATGCATAAGGACAAGACTGATGTTCTGGGAAATAATACTCGGGAAAAATCCTCCAGTGGCCAAAGGTGTTAAGACGCAGACGCAAACTGTTACTAGACTGATGGGTAAGGCATGCAAATGCGGTTGATAGTACACACAATGGTAACGTCCTTCGATGTAAGTTTAACGAGCCCAAAGAAGGGAATCTCGGTGATTTTTTCATGTTTAGAGAGTCTGAAAAAGAATAAAAGGAAACTCCATTGGGGTACCTTTTTCATCAATAGTCCAGTCGGTTCGAAAAAGGGGTAAACTAGCACCGACGGGACGTCAATTCAAAACCATTTTAATGAGTGTGAAAAGGACAAGATCACTCGGCTATTTTTTCACTTTTAAGGAGTCTGAAAAAAGCTTAACTATGGACTCTGTCAGGAATGTTCTTCTGGACCAGTTTAACGAGTATGAAAGAATAAGATCACTCGACGATCTTTTCAATTTTAGGGAGTCTGAAAAGAGCTTAACTATGGACTCTGGGGGGGTTTCTTTTTCGTAAATTTAGTCCCTCAGGCCCAAAACAGGGATAAAATTATACCTAAGGATACTCTTATAAAGAATCAGAATTCGATAGAGTATTCCTTTGTTCGTATAGTTGACCGTCTAGACCGAAAAAGGGGTAAACTACCGCCGGACAGACGTGATTTCAAATTTCAGTTTAACGAGCGTGAAAGGTCACAAGATCGCTCGACAATCTTTTCATGTTTAGAGGGTCTGAAAAGGGCTTAAAAGGAGACCCGTTATGTGTTGGGAGTCCGGAGGGTAAGAAAAAGAGTGAAAAAGACCCATGCAAATGAGTCTCAAACTCATATTCAGGAAAGACTATGCGGACTCTCGAGCCTACTATGTTGTCAGAAACGACATGGACACCATAATGCAACCAGGAACTACCTAGGGGATCCATGTTTGGGTAAGCTCTACCACCAAGTTGCGACACTTCTAGAGCAGATATGACAGTTCCGTGTCACAACCGGATGGGATCGATCCTATATCATAAGAACAAAAGGCAACGAGATACAACAATGGGGATGAAATCCTACCCTATATGCTCAGGTTGATTTTTGAAAAAAAAATTATGGACCGTCCTTATGTGCATTTTTTTTATTTTCTGAAACTCAATGAAAAACGTGCCAATACCTGATCAAGTCCCTCCCACATCACTCCCGAACCACTCAAACTGGTTTTTGGTATAAAGAAACTGATATAAGGGCCCAAAAAAGTGACAAAAAGAGGCCAAAAAGTCTATGAATAGAAGCTGGAAACTCATTATCACCATTGCTGATTTGGAAATTGACTCTGGAGCCAAAAGTCCCCCTTTACCAAAGATCATGATTCCGGGAGCTGCAGTGGACGAAATGAACTTCTGCTTGGACCAAATAAGTACAAACTCCCTCATCTTGCATTTCACTGTGTCATTTATTAATTTTGAGCATTTTTTGGGGGTGGCTGTCGACCTCTAAGAGGTCAGCCCTAGTAACCCGTGGGCTATCCAGAGACAGCCCACGGGTACCTGTGCGTAGAGTCAAAACTGTGCATGGGTACCTGCGACTGTCACCTTGACAGCCCGCGAGTTACCCCCGCACAATGGCAAATGGACTTGGGAAAGATCTAAACTCTCCTTTTTTGCTTTGTGACTTTTGCAGGATGTATGTTCATTGGAGAGAGAGAGAGAATGAGGCTGCCAATGAGGGAGTGGCTGTAGATCCGAATGTGATGGTCGTGCTGTCACAGTGTGGTTTGGTGAAGTTTTTATTGTGTCCATTCATGCGCGCTCAACCCAGGATACTGAATGCCTTGGTTGACTATTGGCACCCAGATGTAGAGGCATTTATGATAGAGGGACAATCCTTGGTGCCCACCACCGAGGATATCTATTTTTTGACGGGCCTCTCAAGGAGAGGGGAACTCGTTAACTTGCAGACGTTTCCTGCGGGGCAGAGCAAAGTCTCGGAGTTGATAAAGGAATATTGCGTGGCTGGGACCAATCAGAGGACTTCCTCGATACCAGTTAGTAGTATCACCAGCCTTACTCTTCAGACTATCTTATCGCTTATTGGGTGAATTACCGGCTCCGCAGCCGTACATCAGGCGTCACGAGCACGGACGAACTGTGCAATTCAGTGCATGAATGCACAAATTTTTTACTGGAGTACCACACTACTGGCAAGCATGATAGGTCAGCTGACAGCTTGCAGGCAGCGGACACACAGGAACTTCCGGTTCAGGACTATCCTGTGTTCATTTTTCTTTGAGAGAGTTCCATGTTTCATTCCTTGACTGAAAATACGAGGACATATGGCGAATTTCCCTGCAGTATGTAGATGGGAATCATTACTGCCACGACAGGGTGGTGGAAGGACCATAGAGGCCTTCAACGATGACTTTTTTTCTTGGCTGTCACGGCAGATCCCCACTATCGAGGACTACCCATACGCGGGGATCGACTTTCCAGAGATCCAGCGATACCGGTGCCTCCTGGTGAGGAGCGAGGGGAGATGGGTAAGTCTTCGCCTGTATATTTTTTTTGTTTTCATATGTAATTTTTATGTATTTTTATATATATATCATGTATTTTGTATAACAGAGTTTTTGATGGGTGAACATTGTGTTGCATGCATATGTGGGACCCGTGCGACCTGCCGATTTTGCACGGAACAGGCACTGCCCATGGCCAGAGGCCGCAGCTGCCGCCGCCAGAGGGGTAGCAGTAGCAGGGAACCCTCCAGCAGGAAATGCCGAGAGGGCTCTTAGGTGGATTGAGCGGAACTTTACTGAGCTCACTCGCACAGTTCCCATGGCTGAGATAGAGGACATGCCGCCCTCCATGCAGACTCATATGGTGGGGTTACCTCGGACATGGGTTCGACTGTTTAGGCGTTTGGGCTGAGCTATACATGATTATAACAGGGCCCATAGGCCCTGAACAAACTTGTAGAATTTGATGTGCTATGAGCACCGATATGTATATATATTTTTTGAGGGCATAAGCCCCAATGACTCGTTATGGTTCCCACTTTTTGAGGTGCTTGCGCCCATCTATGTACTCTGAGGATTTTATGATATTTATATATGGTTTTTATTTATTTTCTGTGTCTTATGGATGGTGTGTACAAAAATGTATTTACATGTGTATGATCATGCTATTCTTTATGTGTGAGAAAGATGCCAATCTAAAATGTGATTAGCTAGAGTATCCGTGATTTGATTTAGACTCCTAGGAACATGAAAATATGTAATATAATCAAAGTTGCATTCCAAGAGACGTACCCTAAGGAATCGTTGGTGTAAAGTAGGATCATGCACACGGTATATTCTATTTAGCTGCGACACAACCAATTGAGTGTCTAGATAGACCCAGAGATGAGAAATACCCAATGACAAAGCATCACGAAGCAACTCAATAACTGCGCTATACTCAGCAACATTGTTTGTGGTGTCACCTAAGCATATCCCTCCATAAGATAACAACTGACCCTATGGCATAAAGATTACCCAAGCTGCGGAGGCAAGCCTTCGCGTGTGTCGACTTGCACCATCTGCATATCCAATGAACACCTCGGACTCACTTGACATCTGCCATAGTGACGAAAGATAACATTAATGACACGTCCATGACACGTTTTTCAAAAGAAACGAAAGAAAGTAATAGCACAAAGACTATACATATGTTACAAAAAGTTACCCATAGTGACCGTTCTATGAGTAATACTTATTGAGGTAGATCCTATTCCTAGGCTCCGCCAAAGCATTCCCTTCAAAATCGACCAAATGATAAGCGCCCTTCTGTAACATCTCCTTAACAATGAAGGGTCTGAACCACATGGGTTTAAATTTTCTTGCCCCCAGGGGGTCCTTATCTTGGTCATAAACCAGGACAAGGTCGCCCTCAGACACTATCATATTGACACTTAACCTATCATATTGACACTTAACCTTATGTTTATGAGCTTCGTTAGCCAGTGCCACATCACGATGCTGTTCATCAAGCTGCTCTAGGTGTACTAACCGTTCTTCAAGCGGAGAAGTGTCTGGCAATAACTGTACTGCCAATTTCAGAGATGGAATTTGACATTCGATGGGCAAGACTGCCTCCAACCCATAAATGAGTTGGAAAGGTGAGAAACTGGTTGCAGTCTTAACTGATGTTCGGTAAGCCCATAATGCTGAGTATAACATCAAATGCTAGTTGGATTTGGCTGAGTTGATGGTTCGCTGTAGCATTGTCTTAAGCGTGTTGTTAACAGCTTCCACCTACCCATTGGCTTGGGGGTAGTAAGGTGATGAATGTTCTTGTTGTAACCCAAGATTTGATGTTAACTCGGACATCATTTGGTTCTGAAATTGACTACCATGGTCAGTGACAATCTCTCTCGGGACGTCGAACCGTGATATAATCTGGTTAAATAAGAAGAGAGTTGCAGTCTCTCCATCATCTTTGAACATCGACATAGCTTCGACCCACTTAGTGAAGTAGTCGACAGCTACAATGATATAGTGATGCCCCCTGGCTGACGAGGGGTTGCAAGTAGTGTAATCAATTCCCCACTCAGTGAAGGGACCGACGATGATAACAGGAAACATAGGAGCTGGACGTGCCCTCATCTTCCATGAGAAGATTTGGCACAGATGGCACTTCTTGACTGACTCAATACAGTCTTTGATAAGCGTGGGCCAGAAGTAACCTGCTCGTAAGATTTTTTGGGCTGTTGCCAACCTGGATAAGTGACCGCCACAAGCTCCTATATGACAATCATTGAGCACTATGACGGCCTCCTCATGAGTGAGACATCGATGTAAGATGCAGTCTATACCTCTCTGATACAAAGTATCATTGAGTATGAGATAGTTCTTGGCCTGATGGCGTATCCGTCGATGCTCATCACGAGAAGCAGAGGTGGGGAACTTCAAAGTATGGAGATAGATCAGTATATCTCCGTACCAGGGGTCAGGCGATTCTATCAAAAACATATCCCTCCGGATAGGCGATTCCTCAGGCACAACATCACCTGACTCAACCGGAAGTTCCGAGATAAGTTCTGCGAAGACCAACGACTTTTTGGACTTGGCTGAAATGAAGTCTAAGTCGAATTCTTGGAGGATAACCATCCATTTACTGATTTTTCACCGATAACTCGTCATGTCAACATGTACTAGAATGGATTCACGATAGCTACAACAGTGGTCTTGCGAAACAAAACATAATGACAGAACCGTTGAACAGCATGAACTGTCGCCAACGCAAGTTTTTCGAGATGGGTATAATTAAGTTTCGGTCCTACGAGGCCTCAGCTCAGGTAATAGATCACGTATTTAGAAAATGAATCATCTTCCTGAACTAAAACCATGCCTATGGTTGACTCTGCGGCAGCCAGATATAAGAGGAATTCCTTGTTATAATTCGGTGGTTGTAGCAGAGGTGCGGTTGTAAGGGCGAGTTTCAATGCATCGAAAGAGCACTGCGCGGATCCGTCCCAGAGAAAAGGAATGTCTTTCTTTAGTAAACGCATGAAGCCCTTGGTGATTTCGGCATAGTTGGCAATGAAGCGTTGTAAGAAGTTCGCCTTGCCTTGAAGACTCTGAAGTTGTAAAATTGTGCGTGGGGGGGGCAACTGGACTATTGCCTCCACCTTAAGAGTATCGACCATGATCCTTGTTGTTGAAATGATGAAACCTAACAAACATCCTGACGTGATGCAAAAGATACACTTGTTGGGATTCAAGCGAATCCTGAAGTAGCGACAGCATTTGAAGATGAGTCTGAGGTGTGTAGGATGATCTTTTTGCTTGCGAGAGCATGACACTAAATCGTCTAGATAGGCCTCGACTATGTGTTTGAGATCATGAAACGTGAAAGACATGGCCTGCTGGAAAGTATCTCCAGCATTCTTGAGACCAAAAGGCATTTTTCGACAGGCGAATGTACCCCACGGACAAATGAATGTCATTTTGTGTNGATGCTCATCACGAGAAGCAGAGGTGGGGCACTTCAAAGTCTGGAGATAGATCAGTATATCTCCGTACCAGGGGTCAGACGATTCTATCAAAAACATATCCCTCCGGATAGGCGATTCCTCAGGAACAACATCACCTGACTCAACCGGAAGTTTCGAGATAAGTTCTGCGAAGACCAACGACTTTTTGGACTTGGCTGAAATGAAGTCTAAGTCGAATTCTTGGAGGATAACCATCCATTTACTGATTTTTTCATCGATAACTCGTCGTGTCAACATGTATTGGAATGGATTCACGATAGCTACAACGGTGGTCTTGCGAAACAAAACATAATGATGGAACCGTTGAACAGCATGAACTGCCGCCAACGCAAGTTTTTCGAGATGGGTATAATTAAGTTTCAGTCCTACGAGTCCTCGGCTCAGGTAATAGATCATGTATTTAGAAAATGAATCATCTTCCTGAACTAAAACCATGCCTATGGTTGACTTTGCGGCAGCCAGATATAAGAGGAAATCCTTGTTATAATTCGGTGGTTGTAGCAGAGGTGTGGTTGTAAGGGCGAGTTTCAATGCATCGAAAGAGCGCTGCACGACTTCGTCCCAGAGAAAAGGAACGTCTTTCTTTAGTAAACGCATGAAGCCCTTGGTGATTTCGGCATAGTTGGCAATGAAGCGTCGTAAGAAGTTTGCCTTGCCTTGAAGACTCTGAAGTTGTAAAATTGTGCGTGGGGGGGGCAACTGGACTATTGCCTCCACCTTAAGAGTATCGACCATGATCCCCGTTGTTGAAACGATGAAACCTAACAAACATCCTGACGTGATGCAAAAGCTACACTTGTTGGGATTCAAGCGAATCCTGAAGTAGCGACAGCGTTTGAAGATGAGTCTGAGGTGTGTAGGATGATCTTTTTTCTTGCGAGAGCATGAAACTAAATAATCTAGATAGGCCTCGACTATGTGTTTGAGATCATGAAACGTGAAAGACATGGCCTGCTGGAAAGTAGCTCCAGCATTCTTGAGACCAAAAGGAATTTTTCGACAGGCGAATGTACCCCACGGACAAATGAATGTCGTTTTGTGTTGGTCTTCAGGTTTAATTTGGATTTGGTTATAACCTGAAAAACCATCCATGAACGAAAAGGCTTCACAATCGGCGCACTCATCAATGATCTGGTCGATGAATGGGGTTGGATAATTATCTTTCGGACATGCCTTGTTCAGATCATGGAAATCGATACAGACACGAATCGTGCCTTGTTTCTTATCGACTGGCATGGGATTTGACACCCACTGAGTCAAGTGAATAGGGTATATGAACCCTGCCTTAAGCAATTTATCAACCTCATCTTTGATGGCTGCTGCTTTCCTAGGATTAACTGGATGAAGTTTCTGTCGAACAGGCTTAGCATCAGGATACGTAGTGATATCATGTTCAACTATTTTTGGATCGATGCCGGGCATTTCCTCATACGACCAGGCAAAAACGTCGCAGAATTCTTTGAAAAGATCTGTGTAAATATGAATCTCTTCGGGGAAGCAATCTACTCTGACAAAGACATTCTCCATGATGCCAGGTGTTCGTGAGATGTTAATAGGTATGGTTGCAGCAATAGTCGCCATATTTCCCTCAGCATAAATAGCTTGTGTAGCTAAGAGGTTAATGGGACAAGGTTGATCTCCCTTCATGGTGATAGTGAATTCTCCTGCCTCAATTCGGTGTAACTCTGGGAGGAAGTATGATCTGTGATGAAGATATTCCCATGGTTTGTCCAGACCAGTAATTGCTTCGATTATAGCTTCGTCTTAAGGCAAGACTAAATCTAATGAATCGATATCGGTAAGAGAACCCTGAGCCCAGATAGGCTCTGGAAGTGGATCCAACTCTTGTGCGGGAGTCAGATCAGGAGTAGTTGAAGCTTGTTGGACCAAAGAGTATGCTACTTCAGCGGCCGATAAGGGTGTAGACATGCCCGCATGCCTCGGCGCATCCATCGTGTTTGATGGGGAAGGAAGAATCCACGGATCCTCAAAGTAAGTCGTGTGGAACGATGAAACATGGAAAATCTCGGCCTTGTGGTGAGTCGATATAAACTTGACATCGCCTTGAGGAGGTGGGTAATTGAAAGTACCCATCAAAGATGGGCACAAACCAACTCCTATGTTAATGACACCGGCTTGAGGATTATCTACCATGGGTACCGTGGATACCCCCAAAGCTAGGTCAGGTCGAGAGAAGGATAACTGATCAATAGTCACTATCCGGCCTTCATGTGGAAACAATAAGACATGGAAAATTGTAGCGACCACCGCTTGCATAGCATAAGTCCAACTATGACCTAACAAGAGATTGTAGTCGATGGGGGCATCGACCACCTCTACTTTGACACACACGGTCTTTCCTCCTAGTTGCATAGGGAAAGAAGGAATGATGCCATGTGGTCAGAAAGAACGACCATCGAACGCAGTGAGGAGATTAGGTGACAGAGACAACTCGGGCTGACCAATGGCTTTCCAACATGCTAACGACATAACGCAAGTCAAAGCGCCCTCGTCAACCACCGTGCGGTAGATATTTTGTGTAAAAGTTTTCATGGGGTGAGCCACTACTATATGAAACGTGACGTGGTAAGGAAAACGAGGTTTCAAGTCAGTCGTATCTAACATGATGGTACCTAGATTACAAGTCTCAGTAGAGCCTAAAGAAGTCAACAAGGCTTTCCTCTAAGCAGGGCAACTTTGGAGGACCTCCAAATCAGACATAGCACAAGGGGTTTGTGATAAATCTTCCACCACAGAGTAGTTCTGGGTGGCCCTTGCATTTGGATTGTGAGAATCCCTCTTAAACACACACTTTGGAATGCGTGTCATTATTTCACCCAACGTCTTCTTGATATGTAGAGGAAGAGATGGGATCTCGGCTTATTTGCCCCTCTCAGAATCACTTGGTTTGCTGTAGTCGTGCACTCTAGTCATTATGAAAGCATCACTTTTAACCATATATACATTCGTGGAAGAAGGATTATTTGGAGGAGGGAAGTTTTCCTGGCTGCCCCCTTCGCCACTTGCAGAGGCTTGAGTTAAATTTTTCCCATGCTGAAAGGGATTAGTCAACACGGCTTGTTGTTGTTGTGTGACAAACTTCTGGGCCTCTGCAAGCCGAGGGCATAGATGGGTCGGGTGGTCTTCCACACATAAGTTGCACGGATACCTCACCTTCCTCTTTTTCGTGGGGCCCTTGCCAGCATTATCCGTTAGTTTTTTATCCCCCTTACCCCTTTTACATTGTTTTTTCTTCCCTTCAGGCTACTGGTTGGCCTTTGGGTTAGTCGTCTGCATGGAGTGTACTTCCGACGTTTGGGTATGAGGAGTAGCCAAAGTAGTAGTCTGGCTGGCCGCTGAGTGTTGTATAGATAACTATTGCAATTGTCTTGTCAATTGCTCAGCGGGCTTGGTTTCTGCCGAACCAACGATACCATCGGCATGTGGTCTAGCTCTCTGTCTGGTTTTCTCCAATATCGAATGTGGTGCATCTGGTAAGATGCTGTATAACAAACCAGACTGAGAATAGATGAGCTCAAACTGTTGAGCCCGCATAATGGCGTCTTCTTCAGAGAAAACTCCGGACGTTGGGACGTCTTTGGACAACTATGGGACCAAGGACTTAATGAACCACTCCAGCAGGAATGCTGGTGGGACTGGTACTTTGATAAGACTCTTTCAACGTCGCCACTCTCGAATGTGATCCGAGATATGGTCTGCTGTCGTCTGCTCGAAATTGGCTAGCAACTCTATGCCGACGTCGTATCTCACAGGTAACTGGAAATGGTTAAGGAAGACCATCGCCAGTTCTCCAAAAGAAGAGTATTGTGAACGATCAAGCTCTATGTACCATTTCGCAGTACTCCCGATAAGAGTTTGTTGAAACAATCACAACTAGACAGAGTCATCTTTCAATGAATTCGATGAACACCAAAGATGGAAAGTAGTCACGTGATCACCTGGGCCTTCGTTAGGCTTGGCCTCGAACTTTGTAATGTCCGAAGGCAACTTTGTTGGCATAGGAGGCCAACATGGATCATGACAGATAGGATCATTTAACAACCGTGTCAAATCTGGCAAGTGTAACGTCGCCAAGAATGGTAGTTTTGGTTATTGCTGATAGCCTGGATAAAGGGGTCCTGGAGTTTGACTGGCACCAGGTTGCCAGGAAAAATTTGGCTACTGGCCGAGGTTCTGGTAGAAACCATGGCCCTGACCAGTGTAAGGGTTTTGCATCTGAGGAGACATCATTGGTTGATTCCCCATGAAGGACATAGGATGTTGGGCATTCATCGTGTTTGGAAGACTTTGGGAAGGATTACCCCATGCCGGTCCCGACATGAGAGGCATAGAAGTTTGTTCGGGTTTCCATTGACTGTGGAAAGAATTACCTTAGATTGGAATTCCAGAGGAAGGAACGGATCCTTGTCCTGAGTTCCAAGGTCCTGGTATATGTGCCCCCGACGCAGGAATAGTACCCTGTGCCGGTGTAGACTTTCCAAAAATGGGTGTGCCCCCAGCTGGGAAAGCAGCGGATGTGAAAGTGTTATTACCAAACGTACCATTCCAAACAAACGGTGACGAACCTACCGATTGAGTTTGCGTAGGTGTTCCTTGACTCCCTGCTCCAAATGGACTCGTGTGTGCAGGCTGCCCGGAGGACTGCTGATGCGGACCACCAAGCAAAGGGGACGAAGGAGGGATGTGACCTCCAGTGTAAGGAAAAGCATTGAAAGGGACATGAATGCCCCCAAGTTGACATTGCAGGGGAGCGTTAGAGCTCCCTACCCCCAGACCCAAAGTCTGTAAAGTGGAGTAAGTGAGTACAAGGCTTGTACCCGAACTAGGCATACCGTATGAAAATGGTGGGCCTGTCACACTAGGTGTGTAAGGGGGTGTGGCCGCCGCTATAGATGGGGTCGATGCACTGTGCGACGTAGTTGCGGCCGAGACCATGGTGGCCCGGACCGTCGACAAAGGCAAGTTAGGAGAGGCTTCTCCTGTGGTGACAACGGTGATGGGAATGGAATAATTCCCAGAGGAAGTAGCAGCGTCTGTTGCCATAGATGTATGAGGCACTGACAGGAGTTTGGTAAATTGGACCGATACAATAACCAGTGTCCAGATATCAGTGTTGGAGGTTTCAACCAATCTAAGATTGGCGGTCGATTCCTAGGGAAGTTGTTCGGGCTCAAAAGCCCCGGTTGCTTCGAAAGACCCTTGATGGTCTAGCTTCCACCTCAATGGTGGCGAGGGTGGCTCCAGTATAATCGGCGGAAGGCCCAGAAGCCTTCGTGACCAGTAGAGCTCTGAATCCTCCACTGTGTGAGAATATTCACGACACGCTAAGGTATTCTACATGAACAAACATTAACACTCGCTAAAAGAAATCCCCTAGAAGATAAATCAAGCAAGCACTAAACTAGTTGGAAGAATAGTTACAACAACCAACACTAGAGAAACTTACCGGTGCAAGTGAAACTCGAATACGGAAGCACCCTCCGGGTATACTCTGCAAAGCGTGGCCCGATTTCTGTCCTAGGTACCGCGGTATACCCCCGCAGTCACCTCTGTATGTCCCTAGAAAAGATCGGCAACTCGTTTGCCAGCACGTGAACAGTCACTAGGCAGGTACAGTCGATAGTCAGGTAGACCACAATGAGCAGGGTATCAAGCCCAAAACCTGTCAAGGGTATTGAGAGCAAATTGTCCGAAAGACAACTGAGGACCTCGAACGGATTCAAGACCCACGAAGCTCCGTGAAAAATGCAAACGACGAAATCCCTTAACAAATCCTCGATATGTGTTCTCCACAACGTTCGGTCCAGCTTTGGAGGGGTTATATCCACTACCTTTCCTTACGCGACCTCATGTTTAGCCCCTGTGTTAGAGGGGGGTTCCAGATAACTTTTTGTAACGGGACTTCTACACTCCTTATTGACAGACTCCAATGTTTGGTTTGAGTGGCCTTGGAGGATTTACTCTCCAACCTATTCCAAGGCCCTAGTCCCGAGCTAGTGTATGCACCCTACAAACAAAAATTCTACTTGATTTTAATTAGCATTGCTTTTAATGGGATTTTTAAGTCGCAAGGTATGAAAGTGAAACTGATGGTGTGTAAAAAGACTCAAAGCAAAATGAACAAGAAATGATTGGAAACAAAAACTTTTACAAAAATGCAAAACCAACAAATTTTCAACAAGAAAGACTTCTTTTCTTTTTAAATTTACTAAGATCTCATGCAGTAGATATAAAGGACTTTCGCTCAGATCTGTGAGCTACTTATACTCTAAATGCACTGTAAAAACTTATGCAAAAAGACTTCTTCCTAGCTATTGATGCAACAACACAATCTTCAAACCAAGAAGAAAATGAGACAAGATATTTTTTTTATTTAATTTCCAAATGACGCAATAAAGGGAAAATGACGACAAGCAAAAAAACCAAGAAAACAAAATAAAGTTCTGGCTTAAAGCACAGATCGCAAAAGAATTAGAGCCGAGATGAAAAAAAGCAATCCAGAAAGCACCAATTCTAACACTTGTCTAAAAACCATAAAACAACAATTTTTTCCTTTTGTCTTTCCTATCAAAACATTAAGTAAGCAAAAACAACAAGCTAAGGATATGAGGCCCCAACTTACTCACTGTGCACCCTAGACTCCAAACCCTGAAAGGAACACTTCTCACCACAGGAGGGGATGACTGCCCCACCTAGGCTGAAAGACAACCAGACAGGCCTGCGACTGTCATTGAGACAGCACGCATTCAAACGCGTGCTGAGATACAATAGCACGTGGGTACCTGCAAGAAGAACTGAAACAGCCTGTGTGTAGGTATAAAATCAAAGAAAAAATCAAACACAAGCAGCCCAGACCTGAAAGAGGCCTCTAGTATTGACAACCAAGGTCTCTGAAAGGCTTGGATGCTTCTACTTCAACAGAAAAAAAAATTTGCAAAAAAAGAAAATAAATGCAAAAAACAACCAACACAATGAGGCAGACTTAAAGCAAGACAGTAAATCAATCAAGATCCAGACAGGATCCAGAAATCCCCCTGAGAAGGTAAACTTCTGACAGGGAAGAGGGGACTGCCTCTTAATCTTCCTGGGCTCTACACGCTACCGAAACCACAACAGCAGGCGTTCAAACACGGGTTGTAGAAGGTTAGGGCACAGGTTAGACACGTGCCGACCTTATGCAGGCTGCGTGTACCTCTGTGTGTCCCGAGAATAAATGTCAAGCAATAGTCAAGGAAAAACTGGTATAGATAACCAGGTTCCCTGCTAGCTTTTGACCTAACAGAAAACAAAAACAGCCAAGAAACAACAA
>JASDQU010238235.1:0-14525 GCA_032191745.1 Picea mariana | reverse complement strand
TCTCACCCACTTGATGTTGTTGATGATGTTGTCCTCTCTCTCTCGCCTGATGCTGTTGAAGAATACCCTTCTTGTTAAGGGGGAGTGTTGAAATAATGTAACTGCAAAGTGTATTCTTATTATTATTTGATATATTATTCTTTGGATCAATCCCCATTGTGGATTGATCATGTCGGCTATTGTAAATGGACCAAATCCCCTTTTGCGGATTGGTCATAATGTAATTATAATAGGCAAAAGAAGAAGTTGGCCCCAGAATATATTTAAGAGGCCCCATAATATAATAAAGGTGGTTTTAACCACCCAGTTTGAGAAGTCGACCCTGCCAATGAAGAGACACTTCACACGTGCCAGATTTGTATAAATAAGGAGGCTAGCGCCTCACTTAGACACACACCTCACTTGCTCATTAAGAGACAAGTTTCGGAATTGCAGTTGGAGAAGAAAGAGAGAGAGTGGCGCATCATTGGGAGAGGATCTTCTGTATTAGCTTGAGTTATCTCTTGGCATTGTATTGGCTATCTATAATAAGGAAGTTTTGCTGGGTTTTCTTCCCCTAGAGGGTTTCCCAGGATAAATGTTGTGTCTCTTGTGATTGTGTATTTCTCAGTGATCTTGTGTTATGCTATTGTTATTTATTGAAATGCAAAGAACTATAATAATGGCTTAAACATTAACAGTACTAACCAACAAGCAAGATTGCACATGCATTTTTATTGTTGCTTTGTCTCGGGCAGTTGATCTTATTGGTTATTACTTCCGGTTATCTTTATTGGTTATAAGCCAAACTTTCTAATCAGGTGGTGACTTGCGAGGGGGATTATTATCACTTAGCCTTGCTAAAACCTTTTGCCTTCTCAAAACCCCAGGTCACCGGGGACGTCTCCCCTGGGCCTTACCTCCCTAAATAGAAAGAACCTTCCCATCAAGGTGACAGTGGGTGGGATTGGTTTAGTTACGCCAGTTTGACGTCTCTTCATCCATCTATTAGCCTAACTACAAACTGTGCGATAACATTTTGGCGTCGTTGCCGAGGAACACTGAGTCAAACCTTCCTCAAGACGACACTTTTCGGTAAGCCTTGCCTCTAGAGTGTTTGTCTTACAAGCTTACCTGGAGACTCCACTTAGGGTGTTTTTCCTTTTTCTTTGATAGTTTCGAGCAAATTATTTGGGGACTCCACGAATGTTGACCCGTAGCGGGCGTCCGTACTCACCTATTTCTACTGTGGTTTCCATTACCCCTACAAACCTCGTTACTTCTGTAGGTTCTCCTAGATGGTCTCCCCAAAAACTCTTTAGTGTGTTTGACCTAACCAACATCCAAGAGGGATTACATGACCTACCAAAAGGGGCCGAATCATGGATACCAAGTTTCTTAGGAAATGGAGTACCCTCTGGTAATTCACAATGGACCCAAATTTGTGAAAATTTTGAGTTTCATCAAACCGGCCAAGAGCACCCTGATATCTTTATGAGGCTTTTTGCAAGTTCTCTCACTGGGAAGGCCAAAACTTGGATTTACTCTTACCCAAAAGGAAGAATAAAAACTCCTAAAGAACTTGAGAAAGCCTTTAGAATAAGGTGGTGCAATCAAGAAAACGCACAATCCTTGTACTCTCAGTACATTGATGTCTGCAAGGGGTCTAGCGAAAGCGTTAGGGATTTCAATGATAGATTTAATCTTCTCCTTAAGAAACTCCGACCCAACCTAAACCCAGTGGAGGCTATCCTCCAACACTACTTGAACTCCTTTGAGGGAATCTTGCAGTTTACCCTCAAGGACCGATCACCCTCAACCTTAGAAGAAGCACAAGACTTCGCTTACCAAATTGAAAACAACCTTGAGTTCGAAGACCAAATCCATCAGGTTGACTTTTCACACAGTAGCAGCCCCTGGCAATTTAGTGATGAAGACACTACTGAGCCTAACCTTCTAGAAGTCTTTGAAGTGAAACTCGTGGCTCTCAAGAGGAAATGGAGCACTTGTCATATCAATGTACAAGACGTTCCTCTTTGAGAACCACCCATCGAAGTAGAAAACACTCAGGATCTTTTTCCACACAATGAAGAGTTTGAAGCTTCCTCACCACAAATATATAAAGATGACCTTGTTGAGGAAGCACCTCTTTTTGTCCACCAGGTAGACAACGCTAGATCAAGGTATGGCGAGGTCATACCTTTTTACACTACTCTCCAAGTCAATGACTCCCTCCTCCACAATTGCATTTTTCACCCAAACGCCACAACCAATATTATGACCGAGGAAGTCATGTGTCAATTGGGCCTTAGCCTTTCACAACCAAACACCAAAGGGGGTTTTGCAAAGGGAATTATCAAAAACCTAAACGTTGCCTTCGAATCTTGCCCTAGCGCCCCTTTTGATATAGATGTGATGGTAGTAGATTCCTTGAGCAATTGGGGTATTGTTTTCCACGAGAACCTTATAAACCACCTAGCTGGAAGTTTCCAAGACCAGGAATCCAAAGGAATCATTTCTCACTCAGAAGGAGGATTCTTGACCCTCTATAGAGAACCCCTTGTAGGATCCCTTGTTGAAAACTTTGATGAACCAAGTGATCAATTCCTATGTATTAACAATGACATCAACAATTGGTTTGTCCAAGGAGGAAGTTCTGGGGATAATACTATCAAAACACCTGAGGGAATTTGGACTCTAGAATTTGATGGATCACATTCAAGTTCTGGCTTAGGAGTTGGGATTGTCTTAACATCGCTTTCAAATGAAAACTTCTTTTAGGATTTCCCTAATTAAACTACAAACAAGGTTTATTGACTTTGCAAGACTGGAAAGATATAAACTTTACAACCTGCTTTGTAAAAAAGAGAACTTGCAAGATACTTGGAACTTTGAAAGAACTTTGCAAGAAAATAAGAAAAATTAGAACTTGCAAAATTTATTGCTGAATGTGGGAAACAAACATTAAACTGAACATGCATAAAGACTGAAAGTGAATTTTAAATATGCATGCGAAATATGAGTGTTATGTGTGTTAGATTTGCTTAACTTGTATGTGTGTTTGAGATCAAAAGATTAAGCATGCACCAACAAAAAGAAAGCAAAACCACGACACACAAATCCCCCTAATGGGGATGGAGAAACTGGGCACAAAAGGGCCCGCTTTTATTAAACCTATTACAATGAGAACTAAGTTCTCTTTGAGTTTGTCCTTTAGAAACTGAATCGTTGTAAGTTTTGGATCTTAAAATTTACAAGAAACAAAAAAATAGAAAAAGTTTTTTTGATGAAGTAGGAAACCCCCGGATGCTCCGAAAGTCTTGATTTCACCAAAATCGATGGAATCTCCCCTTGCACCTGTTATTTCTGCAAGAAATCAGCAAGCAATTAAATCCTAAAGATGGCCAAAAACACTTTAGAAGTGTCTTTGGTCAACTCACAAAAAAAAGCAAAAAATGACTAAGTAAAATTTATGCTAAAACTTGTAAAAATTTTTGGAAATTTTGGGGCTGCCTTTTAGGACAGCAAATGAAAGCACTTTAATATTGCCAAATAACAGAAATGAAGTTCAATCAATCATGCACCTTCAAGCCTTTAAGTTTTACAGGAAAGGAACTAGTAATAAAGGAGCTTTTCTTAACTAGATCTAGCTTTAGATAGGTAAAAAAAAAATAATGCCTAGATCTAGATAGTTCGCAAGCAAAAAGAAACTAAGTGAAACTTTAAATTCAAATCTAGCTTCTTATGCTTGCATGAATGAAGTAACCAAATAACTTTGAAGAATGTGAGAGGGAGAAAGGAAAAAACTCTTTTTTTCCAAGAATTGAAAAATATGGGCTATGGGGTCCTTGATGAAGAGTAGAGGGAGCTTTATTTTTTGGTGATCCTAGACAAATGAAGGTTGAAGCTACAACCACTCAATCCTCCAAGCTTGAAGAACTTGCAAACAATATACTTCAACCCTGCAAACACTGTTAACAAAGGTCTCTCCTGCATAAAAAAAAAACTCAGATATGCATGTTAGTTTAACCAAAAAAGAGACATGCAATATAAAAGTTTGTGAGTTATAAGAAAAGAAATGAGATTAATTAAATTAGATTTACCTCACTCTACTGTATGACAGCATACTTTCAAAGCCTTTGCAATAGAAATACAAAATTGAAGCAAAAATACAGATTACCTCACAATTATAGCATAAGATTCAACCATCCACACATAGCATCAACACCAATGGATCTCCAAAGTCTCTTTATTCAATCTTGAATTACAAAAATGATACAACAATATAGGTCTATCTTCCCAAAGATCCAACTAACAAATGGAGAGGGGTATGCTTGCTTAAATAGCAAGAGAGATGACAACTCCAATGAGGGATGTGCTTATGGTTTAGGAGATGAGTGAGTCTAAGAGGAGATGCGTGGGAGGTTGAGGGGAGTGGTGCACTAGTGGATAGGGAGATGTGTGGAGTGGATAGGTAGTGGAGTAGGGTGATGGGGGAGTGTAGTGGAGTGAAGTGAGGATGAGTGGGGTGGTGGGGAGTGTGAGGGTGCGTGAGGGCTTTGGGATGTGCACCATCCCTTTAGGATGTGCCATCTCATCAAGTGGGATTGAGTACCCACATTGGGATCTCCTCCACGCCTTTCACCCTCAGTGAAGTCACCATCATCTATGCTAAACTCGCCTTGGTCTTCAGTCAATTGGGGACACAAGAAAAACATGTTTCTGACATGTTCTCCAGTTTTCCTAAAAAATAGGAAATTAATTAAATCACCCATTTTCCGTATTTTTCGAGTAATTTTCATTTTTTAGTGAAAATAATCACTTTTTTGTCTCAAAAGAAAGAATATAGGGGTTTACATGATACTCTGGACTGGAAAACGACCATAAATATAGCATCTAATAATGTTTGATGCCATATTTTTACAATTTATTGACTTAGAATTAAAAAATTCTATTTTTGCGGGAATTTAATTAATTCACTGAAACATTAAAAAAAACGTATCAAACCTAGCCGCAATTTCCATAAGACTCAATCAAGATGACCTAGTATGAGCTCATATACATTCAGACACTAGGCCTTGGTTATACCATGCCAAGGCCTAACCACCAACACATACTCCAGTTTTGGAGTCAGTGTTCTGAGTGAAAAAACTTAGAAATTATTTAATCGCCCACAAAGGCATGCAAAAATAATAATTAACAAGTGAAAAAAAACACTCTAGAGTACATGCTCGTACCTAGGTCTTAGGTGGCCAATAGCCTTTTACAATATCTCATACTCAGGTCATTTATTACAATGGTGGAAATGCAGAAAAAGGTGGTCTTTTGAAAGACCGACTGAACTCTGAACTCTGTCATATGAGCCCTAATTGCTCAATCTCTCGTGGCTCATCAAGAAATCCATCTTGTGCAAACTGGTGGATAACAGGCCTACAACCCTATAGAGAAAGATGAATCCTATTGAGGTGACAGTGATAGGATAACCTCAAGTTACGCCAATTTGCTTTCCATTTACCTTTTCCTTCAATCAAAGTACAAATTGTGCGATAACAATCCACAATGGGGATCTATCTCTTATTTATACAAGACCTAGCACATCAAATAGATGTGTCTATTGGCACAATAGGGCCGACTTCTATAATTCAATAATATAATTAATCTTTACACAATATTAATTATCTTTACATGGTGGGGCCGACTTGTACCCTTTACACAATTAGGGTTACACAATAAATCTTATTCTTAGACAATATATAGCAAGGGATCCACACATCCTCTAGTGCTCAGCCACTAGGGACACGTCCACCTGTGCTCAACCATAGGGACGTCACTCTCAACAGATCAACTCAACTAAGTCCATAGGAGTACCATTTGGAGAGCCATCTCAAGTCGACTCAACTAAGTCCATAGGAGTCTGACAGGAGATCATCTCAAGTCGTCTCAACTCAGCCTAGAGGAGCACGACAAGAGACCACACGTCATCTCAACTCAGTCCAGAGGAGTATGACACACCCATCACATGGGCTCTCTCATAGATCGTCTCAACTCAGTCCAAAGGAGAACGACCTGGAGAATGTCTCATGAAGCTGCAATCAACAACAAGTTTCAACAACATTTGTAAGTGTTTTGGCATATTCTGTTGTGGAAGAATTGGGCAATTGTCCTTGGTACGAGAGCCCATGTGTTTTGGTTTAAGAACAAGGATTTTGGGTTTGAAATTCATGTGTACTTGTGTATGATCTAATTGCTATTGTATTTTCCACTATGCTAAAGTAGTTAGGCATCTCAGTGTGTTTATGTTTACAGTTCAAATTGGGTAAATCTGTGTATAACTGTAGAAACAATAGACTAGACCTAAGGTGCGGTAGAAATCTAACATGGTATCGGAGTTGTGGTTCTGAGAAGGGTAGTTGGATCTGAGATATTTACACAGGTGGTAGCTCTAAGAGGGAGTTGTAGCAGTGTTGAGGGGATAGCTTTCGAGGGAGCTACAGTGACTGTTGTAGGTAGCAACAGGTTAGATGGTCTCTGGTTTGAGACATGGAACATATTGTCTAGACAAGGAGTTGTGGACTATTGCAGTTTGGTGGTGTGGCATGTTGGGAGTTTTGGTGGATTGGCAAAGAGCTTGGTTCGCAACAGTTTGTTGTGTGGCGGGTTGCCAACTTCAAGAATGGACTTCCAGTGGCTTGTCATAGTGAGTTGTGATGGGTGCAACTCGGGTGCTTTGGCACAGACAAGATAACTTTGTGTGGATGGCAGGTTGACGAGATAGAGTCTTCATCGGGTCAGAGAGTTGTACATTGTCGAGGTGAGACAATGTATGAGGTATTTGACCCAGGAGGATGAGGACACTTCCATAGATGAATTGCGATGGTCTAGAGTGGACTAAACTAAGTGTTCGCAGCTTGGGATTGTTCATAATGAGGCGATAGGTTCAGTTGCATCGTGTGTGTAGACATAGAGAGTGTTGTGATTTGGATGATGGACTTGGGAAAAAGTTCATTGGATGATTATGACTAGGGTAAGCATGATTCTTGCCTTGGAGGATTGCATGATTCTTATACAGTGGGAACCATCGACACATGATAGGGGCACATGATTTGTTCGAGAGCTTCACAGTGTCTGACTCAGGTATGTACATGGAGCTTGGTATGAGGACCAGGCATGTAGTACAGGGATCTGGAGTAGTGGTATTTCATATGGAGAAAGGAGATGTGTTGCGAGTGGAAAATGTGCTATGGGTGCCAAGAGTGTGTTCTCAGCCTCAATGATTGAGGAGTAGGGCTATGCGGTGTTGTTTCGGAATGGACATGTATTAGTGGATGCCTAGAGGATCTAGCCCAGGAACAATAGTGGTCCTGGAGTTAGAGAGGACAACGTGTATAGGCAAAAGGGCCAGCCTATGCGAGCCATGACCCGCAGTAGCAGAATTATAGTGGACAGGGAGCAGGTAGCTTCGAAGGTTGAACAGATTCAGAGGGAGCCCGACTTCAGAGGGAGTTAGTGGATTCAGAAGGAGTCCGACTTCAGAGAGAGTTAGGAGGGTTAGAGGGAGAGTCAGTCGTTTAGTGGGTGCCAACCTTCAAGTCCAAATGGGAGAGAGACACCTCCCAAGATAGTTAGGAGGGTGTCATGGGTTGAGATGGCCAGGTAGGATGCTTAGGAGCGGGAGGCTTCTAGGAGCAGGGTGTCTTCCCTGGAGGGATCATGCCAGATAATAGGACTTGCCTCAGTGACAGAGGGAGTAGGCAATCGTGTGGATTGGAGAGTAGTTGTGGTAGTGGATCCAGTATGGGGGACAGAGTTACTTTTAGGTGATAGCGGAGTGTGGTGAGAATACCTCCCTCGCTAAGAGGGAGTGTTGATGTTTTGTAGCCTCAGACAGGTATTCTCACATGACCCTAGGTGTTGGGCATGTGGGAATCGTCGTGGGCACCGCATCACAGTTTTCGTTTGGTGAAAACCCCTTTGGATTGTGTTATGAACATAAATATACATATAAATAGATATTTGATATTCATAACATAATAACTAATTAATAAATAATAATTATTAATAATGAAAGGGCATGTCTCTAAGGACATGACTATTGGTTAAGGGCACCCCTGCGTGGGTATATAAACGAGCCCTCATTCTCAATTGTAATCATTTTATTATCATATCTTATCTATTCATATTTTATACATTATTCCTACATGGATTATTATGTTATATTCCAAGTATTTTGGATAATTCTTGTGTGAGCGAACTTTGTTCGTCTCAATTTGAGTGGGGGTTTCATGGGCTTGACAATGGGCTTCGTGGGCTTGTGATGGGGTTTCACACCCACAAGTCTAAATTGATGTTGACTTGTGGAGGGGCTTTCTTGATGACCCCTAAGAAAGACTTGTATATAAAGGAGAGAGATAATTGTGACATTTCATAACTGAAGAGACAAGTGTATGAGAGTGTGGTGACCTTAGTCAAATCTTGGTGATTTCAGTTAAGCACCTTGTGACTGTTATCGCACAGTTTGTACTTGGATGTAAAGGAAAGGTAAATGGAAGGCAAATTGACGTAATTGGAGACTATCCTATCATTGTCACCTCAATAGGATAACTCTTTCTATTTAGGGTGGTAGGCCCAGGGGAGACGTCCCCGGTGACCTGGCGTGGTGACCAGTGGTGGCAATGTTACCCACAAGCACTTTCATGGAAATGAGAAGGCTGGCTGGTGATGAGACCCTCTTTCTCTTGGCTATGTGACCAAGAGCCACTACCCTGGCGTGGTAACCGGCTGCTAGTAGTGTCATACCGCTAGATGCCCATGGACCTAATAGGCTGGCTCGTGATGAGACCCCCTAACCTTTGACTAGGTCTTGTTTTATTACTTTTTATGGGTCCCTCTGTTTCTTGCTGAGAGGCCTTTTACTGCTTTCTCGGGGATCCCTGGGCATAGCATCTCGAGGTTTTAATTTAGGCTTTTATCTTTTGCTAGCTGCTTTTACCCTCTAGGCCTTTAGCCCCTTCTTGCCACAAGGTAAGGTGCAACCCTTAAATATTTGGCCAACCCAATGCTCGAACCAGTGTAATGGGATGGATGAGCGGGAGAAAGATGGAAAGTGGTAAGTATGGTGGGAGCGGACGATGGCTTCTCATGAATCCCCCCAGTGGCAACTCAAAACCTATGGGCACAAGCTTACTAGGGCATCCTATCATTCCCCCCAGATATGGTCAAGTGGATAGGCATAAGATCCAAGCACCCGTTAGAAACAAAAAGAATCAAATGCACATATTGAAAGGTCTTGAGGATCAGAGTGACACATACCATGATACCCGGACTCATTACCTCATGGAGCAAGATCCATTTCTGCTATAGGACCAGGCCGAGGTGATGGATGTTGCTGTTGCTGACAAGGTGGAGGCGTTGAAGAAAAGAAAAGATGGGCCCTCCAGGGCCATGCTCAAGTCGATCTGGCTCTCGGTACTCTATGTCTAGGACCTGTGGGCTTCGAGACATAATATCTTAGTTATCCCTAAACTGGGGATAACAGTGACCTCAGTCCAGCCATGGAGAGGGCCGAATAGGCCATAATCTGTTGTCTTGCATTTGTTTTGGGCAGGAGGAGGAGGGACGAGTATGGCCACAGGCTAGCGGAGGCTGTACGAGGAGTAAGGGAGCAGCCATGAGGGCTGCCAAGAGGGCTGCCAAGAGGTTTGGCGAGGCAGGTAAGGCTAGCCACAGCCTTAGACGACTGTGGGAAGGCTGGGCAAGGGACTTGGAAGCTAGCAGCAAGTGCTAGACGCTGCCACAAGTGAGGAGGAGACTCGGCCTGGTGGCTTAGGACAATGACCTAGTGTTGGGGCTGTTCTAGAGGCCAGGACATCACCTAAAGGACTATTGTGCAACGTTTTTGAGGTTGCAGCAGCTGGTATAGCATGTACAGGAGAGCTGTTACAGGTGTATGTAACAACAGTCTTCTGAGTGTCTTTTGGCCCTTGGGCAACAAGTTAAGGGCTACTTGAGGGCTGATAGGACAGCCTTGTGACAGCCTTGAGGACAAGTTTAAGGAGCTGCAACAACAGTCCTTTGGAGCAGATTTGAGGACAGTTTTGAGGGCATATCAAAGGGCTGATACACCAGGGATTGGAGCAGATTTGGACAGTCCATTTAGGAGCTGTTACAACAGTCCTAGGACAACATTGTGGGGCTGTTGCAGCAGACTGTTGGGACAGCCTGTGGGGCAGGTTGAGGGCAGCCATGAGGGCTGTCACAACAGAAGCATAACAACAGTCTATAGGGACAGTTGAAGGCTGGAAGGACTCAGCCAATCTTGTGCAGGAGTTGCAAAGGAAGAGAAGGGTTTGAGGGGGCAAGGAATGCCCTAACACTTAGCCTCAGGGAAGCAACATTGGCATGGAAACCAAGGAGGGTTTCAGCGGTATTTGTAAGTGTTTTGGCATATTCTGTTGTGGAAGAATTGGGCCATTGTCCCTGTTACGGGAGCCCATGTGTTCTGGTTTAAGAACAAGGATTTTGGGTTTGAAATTCACGTGTACCTGTGTATGATCTAATTGTATTTTCCATTGTACTAAAGTAGTTAGGCATCTCAGTGTGTTTATGTTTACAGTTCAAATTGGGTAAATTTGCGTATAATTGTAGAAACAATAGACCAGACCTGAGGTGCGGTCAAAATCTAACATTATTTGATGAGGGTTTGTGTTTGAATATCTCTTGTCCTCATCCGACGACTCCATTCTTGTAGATTTTGAAGACTTGTTGCTTGTAGAGTGAAGCATGCAACTGTAATGTTTCGTTCCTAGTGGTGACTCCAGGAGGAGCGACTAAGTAGCCTATAATGGGTCCCATAGGTTATAGTCGGAGAAAAAAGGGGACAAAAGAATTATTTAATGTCAATTACTGGAAAAGCCTAAGTTTAAAATGACATTAAGTAATTAAAAAGGGGTTAAAAGGGTGTCTAAGTGACTTAAGTGAATATTGAATTAGAACTTAGGGGAAAAAGTCACTTAATGAATAAAGTCAACGAAGAATTAGAAGAGGTGGGATATAAAAGGAGAAAAGTCGACTTGTTGGCTCATTATGTTGATTTGTGATTTGGAAATTAGAAACCAGAGAGGAGGAAGTCGACCTTCTTGTGTTTTGTGGAGTTCTAGATGAAACCACAGCCATTGATGGGGTTCGGTGTTGAAAGGCACACCCTAGTCTGTCGGAGGGACTATTCATGTTCTTCATTGAGCTACCATTGCAGTCTACAGCAGCAGAGATAGATCCAGCGCAAGCTAGTGCGCATTTGTTCAGTGCAGCGTGAGGATTTGAGGGAGGATTCCAGCCTTCCAGGGTCGCTAGACCCAACCAGAGCAGGGAAAGGAAATTCCTCCTGACCCAGTTGAGAGTAGGCCAAGGCGCATCCAATGAGATTGATCTCATAAATTTCTACCGAGTAAAACATCTAAAATGTGACATCTAGCAGAGGAAGTGCGTGGGGGTTTGAGGAGTCCATCCGGGGTTCCAACAGGGCAGTAGAGGATCGATGTTTCAGATATGAGATAGGGAGAGTTGGTTAGAGAGCAGGGCGCATCATCTGAGACAGTTTCCAGGCTGCTCTGACGAGTATAGCCACCAGGGCGCATTTTCCGGTTGCAGCAGCAGTTTTCTGGCAGATTTGCAGCTGCATGCAGCGCCTTCATCATTGCATGCAATAGATATATAGCGCCTGCTTCAGATCCTTTCATCCAGTGTTATCCCTGGTATTCCTCAGTCTTTTATTTTGTATTCCAGTTAAGATCCATTCCTGTTCAGATCTAACTGATGATATTTAGCTCCAGTTTCTGCATGTTACTTGTATTACTGTTATTTTGCTGAATAAGAACTATTGAGTTGATCATAGTCCCAGATCTATTTGCATGCATGATATAAAACAATTAAATACATCAAAACACAGCCAGAAACCTTGAAACACAGTCAGAAACCTTATTAAACTTAGCCAGAAACCCCAGCGCATCAGAGCTGCAGATAGATTCCCAGTGTTGACTGTAGATATTCAGATCCGAGGGATTTGGGATATTACAGCAACATTGTGAAGGCATCGAAGATTCACCTTGGCAACTCCACTTTCTTTGGTATGAGCTATGAAGATATTTGTTTGCAGATTTCATAATCAGATTTGAAGATTCAAAAGTGAGGGAACATGGCATTATCCCCATGGTTGGTTGAGTTTTATGCTCCATTTGATTTCTCGGGCATTCCGGGATTTTCAAATGAAGGTTATGATCTGGATTTGCTTGATTCCATTGGACCGTTTCATGGGTATCATGTTTCAGCGTTGTTACATGTCACATCATTCATTGAAGTTATGGCATATTTTCATATTTTTCATGAGGATGTTAGGATGATGACTTTTACATGTACCCTTGAGGATGAGGCATTAGAATGGTATGAAAGAAATTTCTTCACTTGCAGATTTATTGAAGTTATTTCTTAAGCATTGGGATCCTCATTTGAAGAGGAGAAGTATGAAAGGATTATTGAAGATTTTATGGCAGCTCTACGTAAAGATGAAGAAGCACCTCATGATCCTATGGAGGATCAAGCACATGAAAGGCATATGGATGAAGAATCTTCTCATGTTTCCATGGGAGATCAAGAGCCACCTCATGCTTCCATTGAAGATCAAATGTGCGAGGACTTTGATGAAGACCTTGATGGTGAGAGCATTCATGAATTAATCCATCCTCCATATGAAGACAGAGGTTTGGTGAGTAGCACTCTTTTTTAAGTTTCTGAGTTTTGTGATGGATCCTTTGATGATTCGGAAAATAATTGTTTTGTAGAGAAACCCTCATTTGATGAAGAGCATGACAGCCATGAGATTGAAAATATTGATGATCTTTTCCATATTGAAAGGCATAGATGGGATATAAATTGCTTTTGTTTTGATGGAGATCCTATTTATGACACGGATGATGATGGTTCTAGGGTCAAGATTGCAAATTTTTGGTCTTATGGACATCCTAACATAATGAAGGAGTGTGAAAGTTATTTCATGATGCATGAACAGCCATATTTTCTCACTAATGGAGCTGATTTGGTAGTGCACAAAGGTTATTTTTGTGGCCAAAGAAGCTTAGAAATTTTCTAGCCATGGATATCCTCAGCTCGTGCTCTTTTTATGCATCAAAATACATCTGGAAATAGTATTTTTGACGCTGCAATATTTTCTGGACAGCAGCATGTTCAATCTTGGATTTGTTGCAGGGATTTTCAGCCTCATATGCAAAAACAGCAAGCCCTAGGTCATGGACATATGTATTTTTTCAGATCTGATTGGTATTCTATGTTTCATCCTTATCTTTAATTGATGTCAGAAAAGAAGGGCAACAATCTTCTTGCAGATTTCTATTGGAGCCGCCTTCAAAGCTCCTCTTGCTTGATGGTTTGCTGAGTGTCGAAGAGAGTGATTACATAAGCCCCATCAATTATTGGATAGAAGAAGCTTGCAACAGTACAAGTCAGTCTTGGCAAGATTTTGGTCTCATATTTCAGGATCATGATCCTACTTCAGTTTTTGGCCAAGGAGCAATGGAGATTCCAGCTTATGTTCATGCAATGGTTCATGTTTCTTTATTTTGGTTTGTGACCAAGCACAAGGGAAGACTTCATGATGTTGATGAACTCAACAAATGGTTACATTGCCTTTATGATTTTACTTAACATGTTTATTTTCCTATGTTCGAGTAGGGTAGGATGAATAAGCTCTTAAAGAGCATTAGAATAGGAAGAATAAGCTCTAGTGAGCATTAGCTTTTATTTCATGTTCCTTCGACATTATTGGCTTATGCATTTGTTCTTTGTAAAGTCAATTTTGGACTTTTTTTGATGTAATGGATTATATGGATATTTTTATGCGGTGTTTAGGGATGTGGATATGCATCCATCCTACCACATGGTTTCCCCTTACTTGCTGGACGAGTCTTCTCAATAGGTATAGCCAGAGATTCTAGAGTCTTCATGCACTCTTCTTCAAAGAGCACATGTCCCCAAGTTGGAGCCATTTGTTACCCCTCATACTGCATGATGAGGTATAAATATGATTCCCAATTATTTGGTGTCACTCTACACTTTGTCACTTAATTTGTCAACCCGGGGTTCAGTTTACACTTGCGAGACACCTGGTGCAGTATACACAGAAAGAAAACTTTCACCAAGTTATTGGAAAATACTAACTAAACTAAACCATGCATAAATCAAAAGAAAAGCATAAAAGATGTAGAGTCACAGTGCTATAACCCCCATCCCAGATGGTGGTACCTCTTAGGGTAGGATCTATGAATTCTCATAACCCTATTCCCTCGCATGTTCACCTTCATGGGGTCACAAGTACAGTGATTCTGTAGCACACACACAATCAACAGAAAGAAACTTTCTAATCTGTTCTAATCCACACACTGGAAGAAAACTATTATTGAATTAATGCATTAGAATTAGGCCAATAGACTTCACAATTCCTAAATCATAATTTTGTTTATGACATTCAAATACTACTA
>JASDQU010238232.1:0-16875 GCA_032191745.1 Picea mariana | reverse complement strand
CATTCATGGGTGTTGTATATGCATGTGCATTTTCCTTCATGTTCAAATACCTTTATCAATCTTGCGGTCCAAAACCCATGACTAGGGTTGACATCAATGACAACAATCAATCTTCCAACAGTGAGGTATTATTTGTGGAAGGAATAAAACACCCCCCATATACTTCCACATGAAATCCCTCAAAATCCATCATAGGAATCTCCCTCTTAGCCACCAAGGATGAGTCAATAATATTGTGGGTTTCCCCACCATCAAACAATACAGTGACTTGTTGACCCTATACCATACCCTTGACCCTAAAGGTATGAAATATAGGGACACTCAATAGAGTGGAGATAGCTCCACCCTTGTCTTCCTCTTGTGGATACTCCTCAACCGATTTATCATGATCACAATCATGTGCTTCCTATGCTTCCTCTTCCTCCTCATTGTCTGAAAGCACTTCTATGTAATGTGATTTTATCTTTCCCATGCATATTTTCTCTGGATCCCATGGGTTTTTGTAGTTAAAGCAATTTTTTTTCCTCATCAACTCATTATGAGTTTCCTCATCCATATTCTTCTTACCCATTCCTTCTCTCTAAAAGGGTTTCTTATCTTTATTCTTCTGGGTAATGAATGATTTGGAGAAGTTATTTTTCTTTGGGAACACATCCTCAATGTCCTATGTCAGGATAATAACATCATATAACATCTATGCTTTTAATTCCTTCACCCAACCACGCATTGGCTTGGATAAACCTTCTATGAACAACATCACTAGTCTATTATCAGATATACTGGTCACTATAACAATGATCATATGAAACTCAGTGATGTAAGCATCCAATGTCCCAACCTGTTTGAGTTGTGCCATGTCTTTGAAATATATCTTTTGATCTTTCTTTTTAAACATCGTCATCAATATCTATGTGAATTCCAAATAAGAGGTAATGGTAGCATGTCCCAGAGTGACCAATCCATGGTACCACCACTCATGGGCCTCCCCATCCAAATGCAAGGTAGAAAATTTAATCACCTCGGCATCTATCATGTTGTTAAGATAGAAATAGGTATCCCAAATTTTTAACCCATTCCCTAGCTATGGAATTTTCTGAGCCATCAAATGAGGAGATGGTGATCTTCCTAATATTCCTCATGAGATCAACATTTTGCTAACCCCTATTGAAATCCCTTAGCCTATTCCTATATTTTATATTACAGTAGTATCGTAGGGACATGGAATCTTGAAAATCCTCACCCATAGCCCGATACTCCCTCCAATAATCATCAAAGGTCCCACCCTGACCTTGTTGTATTGGATTCCCTACTTGTTGATTCCTAGTGAACTGAGGTAAGAGCGGTCTTGGAATGATTATTCCTTTATTTTTGGTACCAACTTCTATAGGAACATGTTTTTTTCTTCCATCTGCATGGTTTCCAATATTCCCGTTAGGAACCCATACACCATTGTTGCCCCTGTGGTGTCTATTTGTGCCTCCATTTCCATTATTACCTTCATGGTTTTGGTTTTCCTGGTTGGTATAAATCAACTATGCCAATAGATGCGCTAATTGTTTCTTCACGTTCTATATTCCCTCTAACATTTGTAAGTCCTTGTCTTCATTCCAATCCCCCATAGCTAATTCTTATTGTTCTTCCTAGGGTTGGTTTTTTTCTACTATCTCTTCCTAGATAAAATTATTTTTTGCCCCTCGTTGCCTCCTACTTCTATAAGTGATGTACCCTTCTTCATCTCCTTGGTTCATGAAAAATTATATCCCCTCAAGATGGCAAGACTAAGCCTCTGATACCACTGTAATGTCCCTAGGTAAATATATTATGTTTTTTTCTCATTGCTGGAGTGTTTTTTAGCTTAGATTGGTGGTCAAATATGTAGAAAAATACTTTGTGTGTGATGTCGTACAATAGTATAGAAGAAAACCAAAATTTCTATGATTTACAATGAAACATTAACACTGGAAAAAATGTTTGTTGCATTTATTGATTCAAAATAGCTGAAATATACTGAGGAATATCCAACAACAATACACAACAGAAAAGCAAAACCTGGTTTATATTTTTTGTAGGCATCCCCTTTGGAATTTTTGAGACTTAATGCTTGGAATTAATAATAAAAAAAAACAATTTTGTCAAGAGAATAAACGAGCATGTAAAAGTATATATCATCTCATCCTGTGTATAAAAAAAAATCATACTTATAGAGATCCTGTAGATGACCAAAACGACTCATCTCTCAAAATAAATCATCTAGAGAGATGATATATTCAACCCAGGTGTGAGATCGACCCATAAAACAGGAAAGATGATGAAATTGTCAAAGAATGACTCATCCCACAATAGATTAATAGCACCACTGACTAGTGAGGCATCCTCTTGACATTATTTAGGCCGATATAAAGAGATCATGTCCCACTAATAGGAATAACGACCTCAATTATCAATGGAACAACCCAACTAAGGAGATATATGTTGTAGATGAAAGGTTGTGAAATACACTTCCTCAACTCAACCAAGACAAGTTACCTTGACCCCTTTTCTCAAGGAAACACCTTCCACAATCTCTACAATGCAACTCCAAGAAAAATTCAACCTCTACAACTCCAAGTCGATTTCTGTAAAAAATAACTTGGCTGCCTCAATTTAACCCAACCAAACACACAAGGAAATTGGTCCTCCAAAAGACAAACTCATCTTTAATGAAGCACAAATGAAGAAATATGGATAATATATTCCCCACATGACTTGATAGAGTGGATATGTCACACCACCGAAACTAATCTCTAAAATTTATCCTAGGGTTTTCATCCCAATAGTTCAAAAATCCATAAAAAGATCTCTCATAGTCATTTTGGAAATGTCAAATCAAGTATGAGAGAGGGAATCCATCTTTTTATCTTTTATTCTTTACATGGTTCTTTTGTGACCCTTTTCACCCTTTAATAATTTTAAGTGTAATTTCATATTCTTAATAGTCACTTAGGTGTCTTTTTCCCTTTTACTCAATGTCACATTTAAATTTAATTAATTCTCACTCCGATGACATTAAATAATTAATTAATTCCATTTTCTCCAATGACTATAGCCTATAGGAATTACTTAGGCTATTTCATCACTCTGATGGAAGACTCATTTGGAAAGGGACATTACATCCCATGTTTCTTAAAGCTCAAATAGATAATAAATTTATTCATGTCCCAATACACTTTAGGCTACTAACTCGTGTTCTATGAACCATTTTTATGACTTCAAACATTTTTCCACTTGCTACTACAATGTTTATTGGCTTCTATAGTTTGTAGTTAAGAATGTTGACATCATTTGCTGTCGAGTTAAACATATCACACACACTTCATTGATTTGTTTCACAACATAATGAATTAAAAATATAAAGAATACATCAAATATACATGATTTTGAAACCCAATTTCAAAGTTACTATGAAATATGAACAACACAAAACTCATTACTTGAAATTTTTCTACAATCAATCCATCAATAATGTTAACAAAGGGTATAAATAATCTAGTTTTATTTCAAGTTATCATCTAGTGGTTGAGCTAGGGTGTCGCCATAATGATGACCCATGTTATTGTTGGGTATTTGTTATATTCTTTGCATGTGTGTGTGTGGGTGCGTCAGATTCGAAAAATGTGTGTGACGATCCCTCTAGTAGTTATATTTGTGTCTTGTGCATCAAGCGCTTCATAGGGGGGTCTCAGGTGGGCCAGGTATGGCCCCCCTAGTTACGCGCAGCATTTGGGGCAGCGCCCTGAAATATTTTTTGGGGCGATTTTGCTATTTTTAGAGGTTTTCTAAATTAATCCTGGATTAAGGGATTATGGTTTTGGTATCTATGAAATACCTAAAGAAATTTTATATATTGTATGGTGAATGGTGAAATTTGATATTAAGATAGTTTTTTCTCGATTGAGGGTTTCCGGTATAAATCTTTGTGTACTATGTGAATGAGCCATTGATTAATTTTTGTTTTACTTAAGACTCTATATGTATTGCTTTACTTCACAGGTTTAAAACTTAAATGTGGTATCAAAACTCACTTTTGTCTTTAGAGGGACGTCTCTGTTGTTGAGGGTTTTCCTCGGTCTTGATAGATCAAGTTTATCTTGGGTCTGTGATAAACCTGGGTTTAGTGGGAGCATTTGCAGTGGTGATTTGAGTGTAGAAAGAGGAATGGAGAGCTCTTCTAGAATCGAGATAGAGAAGTTCAATGGTAAAAAATTTGAGCTATGGAAGCTCAAGATGGAGGACCTTCTTGTAGACAAAGAAAAATGGATCGTTGTGGATCCTGGTACACAACCCACTGGTACATCGTCTACTAGCATAGAGGATACTAGTACACAAACTACTAGTACACCACCTACTGGTATGTCAAAGGAAGATTGGGAGAAGTTGGACAGAAGAGCAAGAAGTATTATTCGACTATGCCTGACAGATTTAGTGTTGTTGAATGTCTCAAGAAATTCTACAGCCAAGAAACTATGGGATAAGTTGGGGAATTTGTATCAATCAATGTTCCTGGTAAACAAGTTGTTTCTTCGAAATAAGTTGTGTCAGCTTAATATGGAAGATGGATATTCTATGAAAAAACATATAATTTCCTTTAATACTCTGGTAAGTTAACTTGTCTTTGTTAATATTATGATTACAGAAGAAGATAAGTGTACTTTTCTAGACTCTTGGGATAATTTGGTTGTAGCAATAGGTAGTACCACTCAATCTACATTGAAGTATAAGGATGTAGTTTCATCCTTGTTATTTGAAGAGATGAGGCAAAAAAGAATGGATGGTCATAGCACAGATGCTTTATTTGTAAGAGGTCATGCCCAAGACAAAAATCCTCGTAAGTCTTCAGGGGGGAGACCTAAATCTACAGGTAGATCTAAGTCTCTAGGAAAAAATTTGAGGAAATGTTGGAAGTGTCATAAAAAAGGGAATTATGAGAAATATTGCAAGTCTAAGAAGGTTGATAAACCAAAGGGATATGATAGTACCTCTTCCACAAAGGAGAAAACCTCCACTGAAGACGGAGGTGATGCTTACCTGGCATATACAGGTACACATGTAGACCGTCATGTATGTTTTATTGACTCAGGTGCGTCATACCATATGACTCCTCATAGGGAGTGGTTCTCTGAATATGAAAAATACGATGGTGGTGATGTATTCCTAGGAGATGACTCAACAACCAAAAACATGGGACGTGGAAGGGTTAATTTGTTGCTAAAATATGGAAGGATTAGAACTCTCCCTGGGGTTCTGCACATTCCAAAACTAGCCATGAGCCTAATATATGTAAGTAAGTTGGATGATGCAGGAGTGGATATTGTATTTGGAAAGAACACTTGCAAGATGGTATGAGGAGAAATGGTGTAGATGAAGGGATTACGGTGTGGAACTATGTACAAGCTTTTGGGAAGCACTTATACTAATGGGTGTAACAGTTCTTTTTTCCTTAAGAAGATAAATAAAGAAGACAAGACCAATACAGTCCTTGAAAAACAAGACCATGTTGTGACATCAAAGACTGAGGCATATTGGATAAAAGGGCCTTCAAACACTACATGATAAAGGTATGGTTGAAGGTATGTCTAATTTCACTCTAGATTTTGATTTCTGTGAACATTGAATGTATGGTAAACAAAATCGAGTAAGATTCTCATCTGGTGCTACAAGAGCAAAGGGGATCTTAAGGTTGATACACAATGATGTGTTTGGACCTGTTCTTGTATCATCCCTAGGTAAATATGTGTATTATGTTTCATTCATATATGATTTCTCAAGGAACAAATGGATTCATTTTCTTAGATATAAATCTAAGGTATTTGATAAATTTAAAGAGTTTAAGGCTCTAGTAGAAACTCAAACAGAGAAGAAAATAAAGGCATTGAGAATAGATATTGGTGGATAATTTTGTGGAAATGAATTCGAATAATACTATAAGAAGTGTGGTATATGAAGGAAAAATACTACTTCATACACTCCTCAGCAAAATGGAGTTGTAGAAAGGATGAACATGACACTGGTGGAAAAATAAAGGAGCATGCTCAATGGTGCCAAGTTAGGACAGGAATTCTGGGTAGAGGCAATGGGTACAACATGTTACATGTTCAATCGATCACCTGCATCGGCGTTGGATGATAAAACTACACACAAGGTATAGACTGGAAAGAAACCCTCTCTTCAACATCTTAGAGTGTTTGGTTGTGATGCTTATGTACATGTTCCAAAGGAAAATAGGAGTAAGTAGGATAAAAAGGTTGAAATGTGTATCTTTATTAGTTATAAATATGGTGTGAAAGGTTATAAGATTTGGAACCCAGAAACCAAGAAGATTGTTTACAAACGAGATGTTGTTTTCAGAGAGGTAAAAGATGTTTCCAAATAGGAATTCCTACCAATGCCAAAAAATCCTGAGAAAATAGAGCTAGAGTTGGATGATGTAAAATATGAATCATCTAAAGAAGATGAAGCAGCAGCAGAAGAAGAAGAATCTCATACCTCGGTATTGAGGAGATCAGTGAGAGAAACAAGGCAACCAGAAAGGTATAGTCCACCTGATTTTCGTTCCAATTTTTCTTTATCCATCACTAATGATGATCCTAAAACTATCAGGGAAGCAGCGAATTTAGAGGATAGTAAACTATAGAATAAGGCCATGGTTGAAGAAATGGATGCATTGGATAAAAATGAGGCATGGGATATAGTTGAGTTTCTAGCTGGAAGAAAATCTATTGGTAGCAAATGGTTGTTTAAGAAGAGGTTTAATCCAGAAGGAAAAGTGGAGAAATACAAAGCTCGTTTAATAGCAAAAGGTTATTCCCAGGTAGAGGGAATTGACTTTGGTGATATTTTTTATCCTGTTGCCAAGTTAACTTCTATTAGATTTATTTTATCTATTGTTTTTTATTTTGATCCTGAAATGGAATAGATGGATGTGAAGACAACATTCCTACATGGGGATATGGAAGAATAAATATACATGAAGCAGCCAGAAGGATTTGTAGTGAGGGGAAAGAAAGACCTAGTATGTAAGCTAAAGAATTCACTATATGGTTTGAAGCAATCACCTAGGATGTGGTACCAAAAGTTTGACACATACATCCTTGGATTGAGATTTGTGAGAAGCAGGGTTGATCACTGTGTATATTCCAAGAACGTTGGTAATCACTTCATGTATGTAGTGTTGTATGTTGATGACATGTTGTTGGTAGGAAACAACATGGATGTTATCAAGGAAGTGAAATCCCAGCTATCCTCCAAATTTGACATGAAGGATCTCAGTGCTGCTAACTTCATTCTGGGAATGGAAATTAAAAGAGATGGTGCCAACAGGAAACTTTGGTTGAATCAGAGAAAATATGTTGAGACAATATTGCATAGGTTTAATATGCATGGAGGTAAACCGATCAAGGTTCCTATTCCTATAGGTGTAAAGTTATTTATAGATTAGTGTCCCAAGAAATTGGAAGAAGAAGAGGACATGTCCCATGTTTTCTGTGCCATTGAAGTTGGTTGTTTGATGTATGCAATGGTCTGTACTAGACCGGACATTGAACATGCAGTGGGATTTTTGAGCAAGTATATGTCAAAACCAGGGAAGGAGCATTGGACAACAGTAAAGAGGGTCTTTAGGTATTTGCGTGGCACTGCCAATTATGGATTGTGCTACCAAGGAAGACCAGGATTGGATAGAGTGGTGGACATACATGGCTTTGGCTATGCATAATTGGCTGGAGATCTGGATTGCAGAAGATCTATAAGTGGGTATGTGATTAACCTATTTGGAGGAGAAATTAGTTGGATGAGAAAAAGATAGGTTGTAGTGGCACTCTCAACTACAGAAACTGAATACATGGTATCCACTCATGCAAGTAAGGAAGCAGTATGGTTACAAATATTGTGTTCAAGTTTTGGGTTGGTACAACAAGTAGTGAGATTAGACTGTGATAGTCAGAGTGCAATCTTCCTAGCAAAGAACCCAGCTTATCATTCGAAGACAAAGCATATTTATGTTCAATATCACTTTGTGAGAGACATGGTTGAGGAAAAGAAGGTCAGAGTGCTAAGGTAAATATTCTTGCACTAATTTGAACTAATTCCATGACAAAGGTTAGGGTTCTAAGGTAAATTGTGACGACATATTTACTCACTTAACATTTTTTTTTTAATTTGTGTGGATGCTTAGCTAGCACTTTTGCCTAGACCCATTAATCATTTCGTACTATTATGTTGCATATTATAAATCCATGTCTTTATTTACCCAAAAATAATAAATATAATAATATCAAAGTTATCATCAAAATAATATTATGTGTAAATAAAATGGAGACATTCAATAAGAATCATGGATAATTTTAAGGATGGAAATTTATGTTTCTATATTTTTGTAAAAATATTCAAATTTCCAAGGATGTTATATATTTTCTATAAAATTTTGGTGTTTTTTAAAGTGAAAAATAATTATGCTATAAAATTTGGTTTGATTATTTTTAGAAAAAATGGAAATTGGTAAATCTTTTTTGAGAAAAAAAAACAAAAAATTAATCCATAAACTAAACTTAGCCCCTAAAATTTTCCTTGATAAAAATAATTTGTAAATAAAATGAAGTTAAATACAATAAGAAGAAAGGTTTCAATTAGCTTAGTCCATATTGTTTCAATTGAGAAACTCAATATTAAACTTATAAAAATTATGTTGACATATCTAAAAATTTGAAAAAAAATAATGATACCAAAATAAATAATTATTTTACATTTAGAACCTACACTTTCTCATCTTTTTTCTTTTGAATTTCTATGTATTCCAAATACTTTTAAATGTACCTGAATGCTACATAACATATATTATCCCAACAATAATAATAATAAACATCTTCAAGAATTCAAAGTACAAAGGTTGAATTATATAATAGTTTTGGATCATTTTTTTAATCATGTACAACATATTTGATCTTGTACATTGTGTAGAATCTACACGATAGAACATAATTTCTATGTTTTTCATTTAAAGGTCTAACAAATGCAATGAAGTGCTTTTTAGTGTGATTTTTAATAGTATTTTTCAAGAAAATTATATATTGATTTAGTCTTTGAATTAAATGGAAATATTATTATTTTAGTATGTGTAGCAACAAATATATTGTCGCTATTATAGTAATTATCTATTAATTTTAGTAATAAAAAAAGAATTTAAAAATATAACAAAGAAATTGTCAAGAAGTTAGTTATGTAATGTCTTGGATTTATATTATGAAATTCAAAACAATTTTTCTAAGAACATCTACTTTATTAGAAAGATATGTATTTCATTTAAAAATTATGGGTTAGATAATATATGCAAAGATATTTCAATAATTATGATTAATTCTAATTACATTTACAAACAACAATATTAATGTTCTTTAAAATAACTATAACTAATTCTAATCACATTCATTTCAATAATTATGATTAATTCTAATTACATTTACAAACAACAATATTAATGTTCTTTAAAATAACTATGACTAATTCTAATCACATTCACAAACAATGTTAATGTTCTTTAAGGAACAAAAGAAAATTTAATCAGAACATAAATGTTAGAAAAACTTACAATCGAAAAAGTAAATTAATATTATCTATTTCATAATAAAAATTAGTATCAATGAATTTTTTTTTCTAAACAAGAAATCAATCCCCGGAGGAGAGGAAACCCAGTGCGCATCGATATTTACTTTTAGCTTTTTACTGTTAATTAATGAGCAAATTAGGCTGTCAAACCAATAAATATCCAGATAATTTTATTTTAAAATAACATTTAAATTCATTAATACTTCGGTTCAATCTAAATTTAAGTTTTGATTTTTTTGCGGTCTATCTTTAAAAACATTATTAATGTTGTTTAAAAAACAAAAGAAACCTAAATCAAAACAAAAATGTTAAAAATATTTATAATTGAAAAATTATAATAATACGATCTAATTGATAATGGGAATTTTAAGTACATAAAAAGACTAGCATCCATGAAATTGTTCATATTGATAGAAAATAGTGCTCATGTATTCAAGGTTAAAACCCATTGCACACTTTTTGATTTCTACTTTCCTCATTCATTTATTCCTTATACATAAAATTATTGGTACACCATTATTTTTAATCATAGATTTTATTTACTGTTTTAAAAGTTGAAGTAATTGATATACTAGTGAACTACATGAAAAAATTTAAATCCAATCATTTATATCTAAACACCTTATTAATTTGATAATTTGTAAATTTGAATTGTTGTCCATTTTTCATTGTAATAGTAGGCTTAATGGTCCCTCGGATGAGGTGATACGCGGAGAGGGAAGAACACGTGGATCAACGCCAGGTGGGGCCATTAATGCTAGCCACTAGCTTCCATCTCCTCGCCATTTATGATGGGAACAAACCCAGGCAACCTTCACCATACGACGAGGCCTCTCACTCGCGCGAGGAGAATGGTCGAACAAAGCATTAAGACCATAGCCTTAATGGCTATAGTTATCATTCTCGCCCTTATCAATAGCCTTCGAGGCTTTGGGATGAATCTGAGAGTTGCAAAGTCGAAGGATGAACCTTCGAGGTGCAGGAATAGAAACAACCTCGCAATGGGCATTTCGACAATAGTTCTATTTTTAAGCATGTCCAGAGCAAGGGGGCGGCCTTGCAGAGGCAGAGCATGGTATGCGGCTGACTCGCGAAGGAAAAGACAGAAGAAATTTGAGAGAGCACTGACTCTAGCTAGAAGAAGGAGACCCAGGAACTCCAGAAGAATTGGAACGCCTCCCATGGCATATGTCGAGGAGATTCCTCAAGAGGACTCCATCCATAATTACTCAGAGAGCCTCCTCTTCACGGTTCTGGACAATTGGTATCCCCTCGCTTGTTTCAGAATGGACGCCATAACCCCTGTTCCAAGAGCTGTACACAGTCCTAGGGGCACTCCAGCTGAGGAATTCACACCTTGCTTTGTAGAGGAAGAGATACCGAAAGGCATAGAAGGAAACATCCATATCACAACCGGTGAACCTCCTGAGGAAATGGAGCAGTAGAGTAGGCAGCGAGAGCACTAGGAGGAGGTCGACGCACAGATGGAAGCTCCCCTCTTCTCCATTCTGTAGAACTCGCAGGACCAGCCACCACTTCTTCACCCGGAGCACCTGAAATTAATCTTTGATGTATGCAGCATGGTGGACGACCAAATTTTCAGAGCCATCCGCATCAATCAACGCCTGGATATGCTTTACGCTGCCTACTCCAACACCACCCCAAGGCGCCAATTCCCCACCTGCGCACAGGTCTACGCAATTCCAGTCAGACGCGGAAAGGAGGAAGACGATTATGAGGACACTGGCTAAGAGGTTTTCCTGTATGCTTATTGTTAGAAACTCTTTTCTTTTGATGCAAACTAGAGTTGTAGCTCAATTAGCTTATAGCAATGATAGCAGTAGTATAGTAAAGAACAGACTAATACTAAAGTTGGCCATGCATCCTGGTTTCCTTTGGGCAGGATGGCAACTAACATTTTGAGTTTGGAAGCTGGCATGGAATGACCAACTGTCTTGGTTTCCTTTCCAGGCGGCACAGTTGGCACTTCAATAGAACTCTGTAATTTTGCAATATTAATATAACAGGACCTACCTTTTTATTTAAAAAATAAAAAATAGTAGGCTTAATGGTTAAGAACATGTGTTTCTTCTTAATAGGTTATAGGTTCAAATCTAGAGGGGGACATGTGTTTCCTCTTAAGAGATTATATGTCCAAATCGAGAGAGGCATAGGCTATAAGGAAGCAATTTCTCAAGCTTTAGGGGATAAATTTCACTCAAGCTATATAAAATCCTAATAAATTTTAATATTTTTACAAAAATATCTCCAAACCTTTATAGTTGACATATGAAGGATAAGTAAGATTCACCAAGGTTTCTACATTTTAAAATAAATATCCATCCTTAAAATCATCCTTGAAAACGATACTTTATAGGATTCCTAAGGTACAAAAGAGTTCATGTTTGTGGACCCTAAATTGATTACACGAGGGATTCCAACAAATATTATGAATTTGATTTATGAAACAAACTATGTTGAATGATGATGTGTTCACATATTACAAGCACTAGGTAACATTTTGTGCCCCTTATGTAGAGGTTATTTTTTATATAGACTTGGTTCTCATAGTCTTAGGAATTTCATGAGACCTTTGAAAACAACGAATATCAAGTTATGATTGTCACCTATGAGAGGGACCCTTCACCAAAATTTTACAAAGGATAGATATTGTTGGGATTTGGTGACAACAAATTCCTCTAATGATGGATTTCAATCCTATTATTCTGTGTTGGTTACAACCAAATAAACCAAGTTAAAATATGGATAGGGACTGCATTTAATAATTGGTTTCTTGTAAATGTATATAAATACATGTAAGCCCGTAGAGGTAGAGTGAAAGACAGAGTGAGAACCTGCAAATCTGATGTAATCTCCATGATCTGAATAATAAGACAACCAATGCCTATGCTTGGTAGATGTAGCCCAAAGTTTGGGTGAACCACGTGAAATTCTTGTGTTTCTTATATGTGTGATTGTTAATTATCATATGTGAATTGTGTTTTCCACATTTTCAATTCTAACAAGTGGTATCAGAGCTGGTTGGAGGCGAGTCAAATTCTCGGAGGAGCCGTAGGAGTGAAAAAAATGTGAAATCTATGTGAGGTGCGTCGAGTTCAACATCGCTGCAGGTCCCTCCTATGGAAGGGTGTGGCATCATACTAGTCAGACTTCGTGCACGTTTGAAAACCTGAAATCACCGCAGTCTAGGAGTGTGGTATAGTGCGAAGACTTTTTAAGATCACCGCACTCTGGGTATATCAAGAGGTGCGACAACTACTCCTTAAAAATTTGCATATTTTTTGTTTGGAATTTTATGATATGCTCTTTATGGTATGGCATAAATCAAAAGTTACGATCTCCCTTGAAGTAAAAATGCGCTTGTTTTTTCAAAGAATTCAAAAGGTATGAAGAGTTGAATTTTTTTTATTTTTTTTTAAATTGAATCCCCTTTTAAAAAACTTGAACAAGTCATGTGGAGGCTGCTCTTTTTAAAAGGTTAAATATATTTGGAATATAATATGTAAAAGGTATAAAGGTGATTTTTTTTTTTTTAATTAAAGGTGAAGGTTTTAAAAAGGTGTTTATACCATTTTTCTTCCACATTATTTTTAAAAAAGGCCTTGGTTATTATAAGTGGTGATTTGGGCATTAGGAGATTTTTTTTCATAATGTCTAAGATGCATAGTTTGAAGTTTGAAGTTCAAAATTTCAGTGGTAAAAGAAACTTTGAGCTCTGGAAACTGAAGATTAGGGATTTACTAGTGCAACAAGGGTTGAAAAAATCATTGGCAGGCAAGTCGAAGAAACCAACAGCCATGACGAATGAGGAATGGGAAGATTTGGATGCAAAAACTCTTAGTACCATTTGTTTATGTCTGGCAGATGATGTTTTGTTTAATATCGTAGGAGAGGATACAACATCAGGGTTATGGTCCAAGTTGGAAAGTTTATATATGATGAAGTCCTTGACGAGAAGAATCTACTTGAAAAGACAGTTGTACAGTTTGTGGATGAAAGAAGGTACAAAAGTTGTTGACTATTTAAATACCTTTAATAACTTTATAGTTCAATTGACTAGTGTGGAAGTTAAATTCGAAGATGAGGATAAGGCTATTACACTATTGTGTACGTTTCCTAAGTCTTAGGATAATATAGTCACCTCTATTAGCTTTAGCTCAATAGATGTTTTATATTATGACTCTGTTGTGGGAGCTTTGTTGGTTGAGGAGATGAGGAGAAAATCTAGTCAAGAAACCTCAACTTCAGAGGTGATGTTGGTCAGAGGTCGAACTAAAGAGAAGAATGAGAGAAGTTTTTCTTGATCTAAATAAAGACACAGAAAGGGTAAAGAAAAATGTTGGTACTGTGGCAAAACAGGACATCTTAAGAAAGATTGTTGGAAGAGAAAGGAATTTGAGGAAAACTCTACGAAGGAGGGAAATTTGGTTGTAACAAATTCAGGTATGAATGATCAAGTTTTATCCATTTCTAGTAATTTACAATATCAAGAAGAATGGAAGTTAGATTTAGGTGCCTCCTGTTGATATTATGGTAGTTGTGGGAGGTATTTACCTCCATGTGTAAACCTGATGAGAATAGAATATTCCAGGAAGCAAGAATAAACACTAATTAATTGGTTAATAACCCTAGAAGACAAGTCGTCTCAAGAGAATGAATTGTATTAGGTTATTATCCTCCAAGAGAAGAAGTTGGCTAAAGGAAATGTTATATACTAAAGAATCAACACCCAGAATGAGAAGTCAGCCCAGGCAATATGCTAGAAATAGTATAAATACAATAGGCCAGTCTTCATTCTGGCCAAAATTTTTAGAACTGCAGAATCACACTATTGCAAGAGGAGAGCTTCTATTACAGCTGCCTTAAATAGCAAATTTCATTTTTGGCTTGGAATCTCTCTTGGTTATGGTTTGGACTTTATGATCAGATCTTGTTACTCTTTCTTGGTGTGTTATCCTTGGAGAAAGGTGTGCCACCTTTGTTTGGCTATCTAGCCTAGGGTTTGCTTCCAGAAATGATTCTATGCCAAGGTTAAGGTGCTTGGGGGTGGCTTCGGCTTATGGTTAGGTGACAATATTTCTATATTGACTATGGTTAAATGAGAACATCCATTATATTCTAACAAGTTATGGGCCCAAACTATCTTCAAACAGTTTAACCACTAGAAGATAGATTGGGAGGATTTTCTCAATTGTAGTTGCAGTTACAGCCAGTTTTTGTTGCAGCAACTAAACCCTAAGCCTCTCATTAAGGAACCTTAATTTAATAGATTGACCTAATTTGTGGATAGAATAGTGCTCCCTAGCCTAGTGCATCTCCTGTTGCTCTTATCACTTTGAGTTTTTGGTCAAAATCAAGGGTTAACCAAGTCAAAGAAGTTATGACTTACTCTATAAAGTCATAAAACATGCTAGAAGGTGTAATGTCCCCAAGGCTGAACCCTGTTGTAAATCTTGTTTATAAAATGAGTTGTAAAAATGTCTTATAGGATGGTGAGCCAAGTTTGTATAAGCCAATGGGATTATGTGATTGTTAGGCTAGAGAGCCTAAGGATTAGAGGCCAAGGGCCTGATTTTGTACATGTATGTATGCAGCACATTAATAAAATATAAACACCGTCGTGTGCAGACTGACCACGATGAATGAGTGATGGGGGACTGAGCTTCCATAGAGTGGGCAAGGAGTTAGGGGCTGGAAGGTCGAAAAAGGGGCTAAGTGTTGAGCCTAGGGGCTAAGCCTAGGGGCTTAAACCTTGAGAATAATATTTTATTATTATTCCAAAGAACATGTGCATTTTATGTTTTATTTTTTTATCCTAAGTTCCTGGCAAGGGGAAAACGTGAAAATGGGATGCATGCTGATGGAATGCATGCAGTTCCAAGGGTGACAAGTGTCAACCCTGGTGCATGCAAATAATACGGCCAAGATGAGCCGTGAGAGGGGTTCCTCCTCCATTCCACCCGATTGCCTGAGCATGTAGGGAGCTCTGAATAGTACGATCGACCCAACCTCTGGAAGAATACCTTATGCATTCCTGAGAGTTGGAAAAGTCGATGTTTGTATCTGAAAATCCGTGTACACCCTCTGTTCTAAGAAGCCAAGAAGCCTATGCTCATTTTGAAAATTCGAGTTCGCCCTCTCCGTTCTAAGCCATGGGGTCTATCCCAAGCCCTGCGGGAATTGCTTGTTACACAATCCCAAAAACCATCACCATGAGACCTTGTCGTCATTGCTAAGCCTATTTGGGAAGCTCGTGTCTATATTTGGCATTGCATGTGGTGGCCACGCAGAGCTGGACTGTGTGTGGTTTGTTGGCCAGTGTGATTTGTGATTGAGCATGTGTATGACCTCTCTCTAGGTGAGGGAGGTGACTTTTGTTGGAAGAGGCAGGTTGTTAGGCCTGTGAGAAACTCTTTCCAGGTAAGAGATTATGCTGGGAAGTGGTTTCTTCCAGAGAGTGTCCAGCACCAGCTTCGATCTCTAAGAATTCCTGATCCAGCCTATTGCCGAGACCCAGAGAGGGGGGTGTCGCACCGATGGATTGTGCTTGTGAAGGCGTATACTCCCAAGAGGAACAGTCATGTGGGGAATGAGAGTCTGGAAGTAGTGGGCATAAGATGGAATCCTGGGAAGATTCCTTCCAGTCTTTATGTGTTGTTTTTCCTATAACCTCAGCTTAGCCTAGGATTCCTTGCCTTGGGGTGGAGCTTAGTCCCAACTCAGGGGTGACCCACTGCTAAGCTGACGAGCAGTGTGGTCTAAGGTTGGGAGGTTCATGGAAGGCCTGCACGTGGTTGGTGGAATTGCCAAGGTTTTCAAAGATAAGTATCAGATGATGTTTTATTTATAATTTTGCATCTCTGTGTAATTATAATTATCATGTATTCTGTTGTGCATATCAACTTAATGTTAAATCTATTGATTGCATATTATAGCAGTAAATAATATGTTTACTCTGAGCTTAAATGTATTTATTTTACTTAAGTGCATGTGTTTTAGGATAAATCCGTAAGTGCGGACACAAACCGATCTCCCTAGATCCACCTGGATCTAGAACAAAACATGACAGAATATACCGCTTTCTCTAGATCTAACTATTGAATTAAATTAGAAGTGAGAAGAAGATATGTACCTTTGTAATCGCTTCCTTGGTCTCTGTTGTTCCTTGCTTCGCTCCAGCGCTCTTGTGCGGTCAAGATCAAAACAACACAAACCAAC
>JASDQU010238230.1:0-16861 GCA_032191745.1 Picea mariana | reverse complement strand
ACAGGTGTTCTGGGTAAAATAGTCATAACTTTTTCATACAGACTCCAAATTCAATGGGACCACTTCCATTGGAAATAGTACGGACTTTAGTTTCTTCTAGGTGGGTTTCAGAATCAGATGTTAAATATTGAGTGCGGGGAATTCTGTACAAGTTGGGTCTTCTAAACAGACCAGAATTGAATAAAGTCTACCATTCTTTCTATAACCTCTTTTTGGGGAGGATTCAAGGAGTGAAAATTAGAGGAGATTCAGAGAATACATTGAGTAACATTATCTACATGATCAGAGTACTCCAAGAATTGAATAATTTCAAAAATTGAAGAAGTCTCAACAAGCATTATCAGGTTCCATGTGATGATTGGTTGATGGTGATGATTTAATGTAAAGTTTTATTATCTCTCATATATTCTTGGGTGGAAGGAAGGGGCAAGGATAGAGAGTTCAAATATCTCTTGATATTGGAGGATTGTATATTCCTCTTAGAGGTTTATCCCTCCCTTTACATTTGGAAGCTGTAGCTACCTTTGGAAGTCATTATTTCCCTTGAACAAAAACTATTGATTATTTCTGATATATTGTGCATGGTGTATAGTGGTGTATTGGTGTAACTCTTATACTATTGTTCATTGCTCATTGGATATAATTGAATGGTTTAAGTATAATTTTAAAAAGGTTTTTAAATTGTACTTGATGCTGATTCACCCCCCTCTCAGTATCAAAATTTATTTCATTGTCGATAGCGGTATTCAGAAGAACCTGATTTAAACAGAGGTCGTCAAGTGGCTAGACATACCAACGAAACCGCACGCAGAACCCTACACCATCGGTTGGCTTCGCCAAGGAAGAGATCTCTGTGTCAGCCAACAATGTCATCTGCCCTACGACATAAATCCTTTCAAAGATGAGGTACTGTGTGATATTTCTCCTCTTGAATGGTGTGATGTTCTTTTAGTACAACCATATTTATGGAAGCATCATGTTGTGTATGAGTCTAGACCCCACAGTGTTATTATTACTTTGAGTAGAAAATTGTAAAGGATCCCAAAGGTAGCATTGCCTACTGTTATTTCTTTAATCTCTCCTAAGAAATCCAATAAGGTCATTTCACAGAATGGGAAGTTCATCTTCTTTGTGATCCATTCTCATAGTAAGAAGAAGGGCGTCGCCACATCTGTGGCCTCTACACAGTGCCTCTCTTTGCAGTAGAAGAAATTGGACAGGATTGTGGAAGAATATAAAGACATATTCTCATCACCTACAAGGGTACTGACACACTACCAAGTCAAGTATCCAATTGATCTGACCCCTGGTGCACCTCTACTTAATGGACCAGTCTATCAGTGCTCGTTGATGGAGAATGATGAAAGTCTTATATCCAAGAGATTCTTCAAAAGGGGCACATCAAACCCAACTCTTCCCCTTGTAGAAGCCCGATTGTACTAGTGCAGAAGAAGGACGAGACTTGGTGACTCTGCATTGATTAAAGAGCCTTAAACAAAATCACAATCAGGAACTGCTACCCCATTCCCAGAATTTATAACCTTCTTGACCAACTCAAGGGGGAAACGTGCTTCAGCAACATTGACTTGAATTCTGTCTACCACCAGGTTCTCATCGAAACAACTAATGTATGGAAGACAACCTTAAAGTCTAAATAAGGTCTCTATGAATGGTTATTCATGCCCTTTTTCTTAACAAATGAACCCACCACTTTCATGAGGTTTATGGATGATGTATTGAGACCCTTCACCAACTCCTTTGTGGTAGTGTATTTGGATGACATCCTTATCTTCAGCAAAACATGGGAGGAGCACATGTGGCGTATTCAGCAGGTTTTGAGCACTCGGTGGCATCACAAGATTTATGCCAACTTGGAAAAATGCTCTTTTGGTATGAACACAGTCCAATACTTGGGATAAATTGTTGATGAGCATGGGGTACATGTTGATCCAGCTAAGATCCAATTCATTCGTGACTGTCCAGCCCCAACCACACTAACCGAGCTTCATATCTTTTTGGGACTAGCCAACGTCTACCGACGGTTTGTGTTGGGATTCTACCATATTGCATGGGCGCTCAGTCAGGTGACCAAGGGTAGTGGTAGGTCCAATTTCCTGTGGGGGAAGGAGCAACAATGATCATTTGATGATCTGAAGCATTTCTTGTGCTCATATATATTACTCTCCTTACCTAATCTACAGTAACCATTAGATATTGAGACTGATGCATCTGACTATGTTGTGGGCGCAGTTCTCACTCAACACAGGCATCCGATGGCATACCATAGTGAGAAACTCTCTGATACTGTCCAGAAATACCCCACCTATGACAAGGAAATGTATTCCATTGTACAAACCTGTCGTTAATGGAAATATTACATTCTAGGGAAAGATACGATCATACACACTAATCACAAGCCTCTATGGTTCATACAGATACAAGGGAAATTGCAGAATGATCGCCATTAGAAGTGTTCCACCTACTTGCAGTAGTTCCATATCAATATAAAGTATAAGACCTATATCTCCAATTGTGTTCTTGACTGCCTCAGTCAGCCTCTTGTGGCTTCACTCACCACTGTGCTCCATTCCTATGGGCATGAAGCATCTAAGTGGCCCCAACTTTATCAGCAAGATCCAGACTTCGCCACCACCTATCAACTATTGGGTAAAGACACAACTTTCACTGATTTTCACATTTAGAACGAACTCTTATGCCACCTGGTCCATATCTGTGTTCCTACAAGCGAGTGTGCAAAGATGATTTGGGAAGCCCACTACTGTCGAGTGGCAGGACATTTTGGCGTGGAGAAAAATGTGGTTGTTCTTTAGAAACATTTTTATTGGCCAAAACTTTGATAGTACATCAGCAAATATATTAGATCTTTCACTTCCTATGCCATTTCCAAGCCAGGCATCAAGAAGCAAGGCTTATATAACCCTCTTCCTATTCCCAAGAAGCCTTGGGAATCCATCTCAATGGATTACATGTCTGTGTTATCATCCACCAAGAAAGGAAATGATTGTGTGTTTGTGGTCATCGATCGGTTTTCAAAGATGGCCATCCTCACATCTTTTAAGAAGAATGGAACAGCGGCACATACTACTAAGATCTTCTTTGAACGAGTGTGGTTCCACTTTGGGATACCACAGACCATCATCTTTCACCTACACATCAGGTTCCTTAGCTCCTTTTGGTCGCATATCTAGTCTCTATTGGACACCAAGCTCAGAAAATCCACTTCTTTCCACCCCCAAACTGATGTCCAAACAAAGGTCATCAATCGGGTGATTGTGCACATCTTGTGCATGTACAATTATAAGCATCCATGTACATGGGACAAGAGTGTCCCATATGTCAAAAATAGTTACAACAGGGCTCTCCATAGTTCCACCGACCATAGCCTATTTCAGTTGGGTATAGGATTCCAACCCTTGGGACCCATTGATGTTGAACTTCCTCTTTCCAACGCATAGACAGACTCTTCCCCTGATCAGTCTTCGATCACCAAAGCCACCAAATTCATTGAGAGGATTTAGCACATCCACCAACATGTCCAAAAGATTTTGCATAAATCCAATGCTAAGTATAAGCAGCACCATGATCAACATAGGGTACCACACCAGTTTCAAGTTGGTGACAAAGTCTAGTTACATTTGCAGAAGGAGCATCTCATCGAGCCCCATTGAAAGATTACCCCACTTCGTTATAGGCCTTAGAATATCACCAAGTATGTGGGTAGCAATGATTTTGAGCTCAAGACTCCACCCTTCCTTGGTCTGCATCCAGTATTCAATGTGGACCTCCTTCGGCCATATTTTCCCCCATTATTGGACACCTCTAAGATTGCAGAACAACTGACACCAACAGAACTCAACCCTGATTGCATGGAACAATCATCCACTAATCAGATAATGGACACACAGGTCAAGGGCACTCACCAGCAATGGATCCAGCTTTATCTAGTTGTCAAGGAAGGGAAACTCCTAAAGCAAGGCAAGTGGCTCACCCAAGGCCAAATCCAACAGAATTTTCCTCACCTGATGGGGGAAATATATGCAATGGAGACGATTGCTTCCTAAGGGGGGATGATTGATCCAGGTGGATATTGGTGGCCACCCACCTATTCCAACTAGCTCCTTCTGTCCAATTTGTGTTCAACACGTTCCTCTGTACTTCTTTGTAATTGTGGGTTCTACCCTTTTGGGGTTGTCTGAATCCCCACACATCCTTGAGGTGGATACGGGTGGCCTATCACCTAATCCAACTAGATTATTTTGTATGTTTTCATGTCAGCACAGCTTGTTCTACTTCCAAGGTCATTTTGGGGCCCTAAATATAGTCAAACTGTACACTGAGTCAGAGTTTGACGACGGAATGTGTATATATCTGAAAGACACTTCCAATGGGCTATCACGTTCCTAAAACAGAGGTCGTATGCAAAAGTTATGACCCTTGGAAGTTGAGGTACCAAATTACACGAACTTACCCATATGGCCCACATGACTTTTGGCGTTTCACCTTCTAGGGTTAGGTTTTTGGATATCTATGGTTTTTTCATTCATGAGTAATATCAAAAAGGCCTTTGGAGCCTCATTTTAATCCATTCTTCTCATATGAATTCACGTAGTAGCCACATCTCTTCTCAGCGATAGCTACCACCATTTGAGCAAGTGTTTCAGTTCTGTAGTTTTACAGTTTCAACCTATTTCATTATTTAATAGAAGATATTGTTCATTGGATATTTGTGTTATTATTCATATATCTGTGTTTATCATAATCATTATGTTAATCAGTTTGTTCTTCTTCTAAATATGGATCACCCATTAATTCAAGGGAACCAAGTAGATTAAGCGAACCCTAAGTAGCTTCTCTACCTCTTCCTTAATAGCAAGGGCCTTCCTAGGATTAACAACGCTAAGATTTTGTTGAACAGGTCTAGCATCTAGATGGGTCTTAATCTCATGTTAGACAATGTTGGGGTCAATCCCTGGCATCTATTCATATGACCAAGAAAATACATCAAGAAATTATTTGAAGATATCGGTGTAGATCTGAATTTCTTTAGGCAAACAATCTGCACCAATATATATGTTCTCAATTTTTCCAAGAATTCGAGAGATGTCGATCGTGACAGTAGGAGAAACATTATCCATGTTTCCTTTGGAATAAATACTATTTATATTGATGCAAGAGCATCGCAAGAAAGTGCAAAGTAGAGGACAGTTGGACACGCGCCAACACACATTTTGAAGATATTTTGAATTTCAAAAGAATGGCACATTAATGTAATATTTGGAGAGACATAAGTGATCTTAAATGTTTTGGGGATTGTAACGTAGATCTTGAGAATTTCTCTCATCTGTCGGTTGCGGTCAGTTAATGTAATAAATTTAAAGTAGTTGTAGATATTTTAATTTGATAAGATAGCTTAGAATTGTAGGAGGGATAAATCGAGAAAGCTCCCTCATATGTATTGTATTGTATCATTATTCTCAATTGTAAGAGTAACTTGTAGAGAAAGAGCATAGGAGAGTAGAGAAGAATAGAGATTGTAGAAGCTATATAAGCAGATAGTTGTTGCTATGGAACCCATGTACAGAAGCACTTGAGTTAATATAAGAATGCTTTGACTCAATTTCATGGTGTTGTTATGAATATTGTTTGCATCTATTGAATGGTATGTTTACAGTTTTCTTATATGCTCTATTATGCATTTGTTTCAATGTTTTATGTGTATGAAGTCTGTGAGAGGGAGAGTATGAGTTTTGATTTTTCCTCTTCCTAAGAATTCCTACAAGGAGTGCAGTGAAACTCTGCAAGGAGTGCATTGACAATATTCTAAGTTTTATCTCACAAATCTCAGGAGGGATATCGTTGTTCTTATACCAACATAAGTGCAGTTATAGCACAGAGTCGTGCAAGGTGTGCATGGGCAGTTTGAATTCTTAGACTTTTCGAACCAAGTGAGTGGTTGAAGAATTGTTGTTGCAAGGAGTGCCCAGAGTTGGAATATTTCAAGTAATCGGTGATTATCGTGAAGCCGCAAGAAGTGTGTGAAAGAATCCCTTGGAATCCTTGAGTTTGTAGTAGCATCAAGCTCAGGAGGGATAGAGTCTTGGAAATTTCAAAGGAAGGACGAGGGTCGAAGTTACATCGTAGAAACCAAGCTCAGGGGGGAAGGATGCCAAGTTATTTTTCCAAGAGTTCTTGAGAACTTGAATAGACAGTTGATTTTCTCAGAGGGAGAAGCACAAATATCCATGGACCGTTGGATCTAGTAGATTAGCGGAGAGGATAAGCTCAAGTGTCTTTCAACACTCACAAGCTCAGGAGGATTAGTATTCATTTGATCTAGAGGAATGATATCCATTGATTGGGCACTCTGAGATATTGTCATTTCGGAAGTCGGAAGCGTGGAGGAAGCTTTTTTTGGGAATCCACGCTATGCAAAATCCCGATGTGATATGGACCGTCAGATCTTTGGAGGTTCAGGACCGTTGATCTGTGGAGAGAAAGTCGCAAGTTTGGACTTCGGGAAAAGGAGAAGAGTCACATCGTGAACTCGAGTCGCGATATTCCAACGTGCTCGAAGGAGAGGCCCCACGAATTGGCTGGAGATCATATGTCGAAAGCATAAGGAAGGACCTAAAGACCCATTATCCCTTTTTGGGGTTTCAGGAATCGAAGGAGTCGGGGGGGACTCACAATACAAATCGCGAAGTCGCAAAATCTGAAACACCTTTTCGGGTTAATTCAGTGGTCACGTGGAATAGGGGTTCACACCTAGTGCTTGTTCGCGTGGTGTAACTTCTAAGAAGGACCTGTCGTTTTATTGAAGGTTCTTGTGGGAACTAGAGAGCCATTTTGGCTCAGGGAATTAGGAAGATCCAAACATCGGGAGGTCACGTAGAAACTGTTGAGTTAGGGGTGTTGCGTCAGGTGGTATCAGAGCTTACAATCATTGTTTTTTGTAGGCCATGTAAGAAAGAAGGAAAGTTGTGAATTAAATTCTACGTTGATAGATTGAAACAATTCCTCCAAGAAGACGTCAAGAGAGACCCATGCCCGATCTAGCCATAGAAATGGAAATGAGAGAAATTCATGCTCGATTGGATGCTATGGAGACAACACAGAGACAAACACTTGATATTAGAGATATTAGTGAGGCCGAAAGTGAAAATAAAGCTAGAGCCAAAGAAGAAGTTGTATCTGAAGATGTTGCAGAGGAATGTCTATTCAAAGTTGTTGCCAGAATAGGGGCCATAGAAAAAATGGACATCCCGATGTATGAAGGCAACTTGGACATTGAGGATCTTCTAGATTGGTTTAGAGCTCCAGATAAATACTTTGACTATGAGGATATCGAAGAAGACAAGAAAGTAAAGCACGTTGTCACTAGATTGAAAGGGCATGCAACACTGTGGTGGGATGAACTGCAGGATGATAGGCATTGCAAAGGAAAAAAAAGAATCAAATGTTGGGATAGGATGGTAAAAAATATGAAAGCCAATTTTATACCCAGAGATTACCAAATTAATATGTTTCAAAGAATGCAAAAGTTGAGACAGAAAGGGATGACGGTTAAGGAATACACTAAAGAATTTTACAGACTCAACATTAGAGTTGGTCATCACAAGAGTGATGATGAAAAGGTCACCAAATACATGAATGGATTGAGATATGAAATTCAATATGAGATGAGCATTGTGAAAATCAGGCATGTGGAATATGCTTATCAGATTGCTTCAAAGGCAAAAGTGAAATTGGCCCGAAAGCAAGGTCGAAGGGGAAGAGGCAGAATTCAAAGCAGAGGCAAAGCAATTGCCCAGGATAGAGTACAGAAGCCCAAAGATGAAGAAAAGAAACCTCGTAACCACTGAGAAAGGGGAGGAATCTCACAAGGAGGATAGTATGCTTATAGGAACACTTTTCCTCGAGCCATAGGAAGAGGAAGAGGCAGAGGAGGTGAAATAAAGTGTTTTGTCTGTGGAAAGATCAGACACAAATATTTTGAATAACCCGAAAGAAAAAGAGATGGAGGAGGTGAAGCTCACATTTCAGAAGCGCAAATGTGAAATGTTGAGGCAAAATATGCAGAAGGCAGAAGATCCTTAATGATGAGGAAAATTCTCTTAAAGCCAGAGAAAGAGATGGAGAATCTAGTCCAAAGGAACAGTTTGTTCATAATTACTTGCAAGACCAAGGATAGGGTATGCAAGGTAATTGTTGACAGTGGAAGCACAAATAATCTAGTATCCATAGAGACGGTGGAAAAGCTAGAATTGGAAACAATTGCACATCCAAGCCCATACAAAGTTTCATGGTTGCAAAAATGACATCAGGTAATAGTCACTGAACAATGTTTAGTTGAATTTTAGATAGGGGGATATAGAGATGAGATCTTATGTGATGTTATTCCCATGGATGTCTATCATATTTTTTTGGGGAGACCACGGAAATATGACAGGAATGTTATTCATGACAGAAGAAAGAACACATACACCTTGTAAACAATGGTAGGATGCACATGTTATTTCCAATTGAAGACAAGAAGGTAAAAGAAGAAAAAAACAATACTATATTTCTCATGAGTGGGAAGGAACTTCTGGATGAAGTCAAGAAAGATGAAGAAATGTATTTTGTTGTGGCGAGAAAACCTAGAGTCATCTTGACCAGTACCTCAATAGACGATATACCTGAGGAGATTCAAGAAATGCTGGAGAATTTCGTTGATATAGTGGTGGATGATTTACCTTGTTTGTTGTCGCCCATCAGAAGTATAAGCCATCACATCGACCTTATACCAAGAGCGATTTTTCCAAACAAAGCAGCATATAGATTGACATCCCAGGAGAATGAAGAAATTAAGAAGCAAGTCCAAGATTTGATGGACAAAGGGTTGATCAAAGAAATCTTGAGCCCATGTGTTGTGCCAACCGTGTTAAGTCTGAAGAAGGATGGTGGTTGGAGGATGTGTATAGACTCGAGGGCTATAAACAAAATCACCATTAGGTATAGATTTCCTTTATCCAGGATGGGTGACTTGATGGATTACTTGAGTGGAGCAAAGTTTTTTTCAAAAATTGATTTGAAGAGCGGATATCATCAGATTAGAGTGAGGGAAGGTGATGAATGGAAGACAACATTCAAGATGAATGAAGGGATGTATGAATGGCTTGTCATGCAGTTTGGTTTGACAAATGTGCCAAGTACTTTCATGAGATTGATGAGTGAAGTCTTGAAAGATTTCAATGGGAAGTTTGTAATTGTGTATCTTGATGATATACTGATCTTCAGTGAAACTGAGGAAGAACATTTGAGACATTTAAATCTAGTGATGAGGAGTTTATAGCAAGAGAAGTTGTTGATAAATCTGAAGAAGTCATCTTTCATGAAGACATAATTCATTTATTTGGGGTTTTTGATCTCTTCAAATGAGTTGAAGATGGATCCTGAAAAGGTAAAAGCAATCAAAGAATGGTCCTCGCCAAGAAATATCTTTGAAGTCAGAAGCTTCCATGGATTAGCCAGTTTTTACAGGAATTTCATCAAAAATTATAGTGGAATTTATGCGACAATGATGGACATGATCAAGAAAAGACATAAATCTTTTCATTGGACAGAGGAAGCGAAGAAAAGTTTCAAGTTGTTGAAGAAGAAGATAATTGGACAGCCAGTTCTGGTTCTGCCAGATTTTAGTAAGACATTTCAAGTGAGATGTGACGCAAGAGGATTTGTGATTGGAGTAGTCTTGAGTCAAGACAATAGGCCAGTTTCATATTTCAGTGAGAAGTTGAATGATTCCAAAAGTAATTATTCCATGTATGATAAAGAGTTTCATGCAATTATATAGGTGTTGAAGAAATGGAGGCACTACCTAGTTCCAAAAGAGTTAATTTTGTATAGCAACAACCAGGCCTTACAGTTTATAACCAGACAGGAGAAATTGTACCAGAAACATGCAAAATGGGTTGAATTTATACAGAACTTTACTTTTGTTATAAAGCACATTTCTAGAAATGCTAACAAGGTTGTTGATGCATTGAGTAGGAAATGTTTGATTCTGCAGGAGTTTCCTGTGAGACCTTAGGTTTTGATAGCCTTAAGGACATGTACAAAGATGATTCAGATGTCAAGGATGCTTATGAATCATGTGAGAATCATGTTCTGAGAGATATAAGCCAATGGATTGAATACTTGATCCAGGATGGATTTCTATTCAAAGGAAATCAATTGTGTATCCCGAAGAGTTCTATGAGAGAAAAAAATTTGAAGGAAACGCATAGTGGGGGATTGGCTGGACACTTCGAACATGACAATACATTTGCACAATTGAACAGTTTATATTATTGTCTAGGGATGAGGACAGATGCCAAGAAATTTTTCAACGGATGTAGAATTTTCTAGCACGCAAAGGGGAAAAGACATAACACAAGATTATATCAACCATTACCAGTACCAGAGAGGTCGTCGGATGTGGTAAGCATGGATTTTGTGTTAGGACTGCCGAGGACACAAAGAGGTTGTGACTCCATATTCATGGTGGTCGACATATTTTCAAAAATGGCACATTTCATTCCATGTCATAAAAGCAGTGATGCAACACACATTGCAAACTGTTTTTCAAAGAAGTTGTTCAACTTCATGGTTTACCCAAGAGTATTGTTTCAGGTCGAGATACAAAATTTGTTGGTCATTTCTGGAGGACACTATGGAAAAAGTTGGGGACGAGTTTATATTTTATCTCAGCATATCACCCTCAGATGGATGGACAGAAGAAGGTAGTAAATCAAAGTTTGGGAGACTTATTTAGGAGTTTAGTAGTTGAACACCATAGTCAGTGGGATCAAATTCTGCCATAAACGGATTTTTTATATAATGACTCACCTAATAGAAGCATAGGATAAAGCCCATTTTAGATAATGGATGGAATTAAACCAAGAGGAGTATCTGAGTTGAGAAACTTAGAGCAGAATGACTTCAGGAGTGTTGGAGCTGAAGATTTTGCGACAGAGATGAAGGAGCTCCGCAGTAAGATTAAAGAGAGGTTGCAGAGTTCCAACCAGGAATATAAGCACAGAGCAGATCAACACAGAAGAGAGTTTCAGTTCAAAGTGGGAGATCTAGTCTTAGCACATCTAAGAAAAGAAATGTTCCCGAGGGGAACATATAATAAGTTGAAAATGAAAAAGATAGGGCCATGTAGAATTTTGAGTAAATTTGAGGAAAATTCTTATGAGATAGAATTACCAGATGATGTGGGCATATCAACCATATTCAATGTAGCAGATATGTATCCTTATAGAGAAGATGAAGAATATGGGAAAGAGAATAAATAGGAAGTTCAGTGGGTCGAATAGGTGATTGTAGCTGAAAAGCCGCAGATGGAAAAGATCATTGATCACAAAGTTGGTAAGAATACCCGGAGGAAGACATATTTTGAATATTTGATAAAGTGGAAGGGATACCCAATTGAGGATGCCAGTTGGGAAAGTGAAGCAAATATCCAGAAACATGGACAGATGGTGCAGGATCTCATGGACAAGAGCCCATGAATTTTTCAACCAGAGGAGTATATGATGCAGGAGCATCGCAAGCAAGCACAAAGCGGAGGATAGTTGGATACGTGTCAGTGCACATTTTGAAGATATTTTGAATTTTGAAAGGATGGCACATTAATGTAATATCTGGAGAAACATAAGTGCTCTTAAATGTTTAGGGATCGTAATGCAGATCTTGAGCATTGCTCTCATCTGTCAGTTGTGGGAAATTAATGTAATCAATGTAAAGTAGTTGTAGATATTTTAATTCGATAAGATAGCTTAGAGTTGTAGGAGGGAAAACTCAAGAAAGCTCCCTCATATTTTTTTTATTGTATCATTATTCTCAACTGTAAGATTAATATATAGAGAAAGAGCATAGGAGAGAAGAGAAGAACGGAGATTGTAGAAGTTGTATAAGTAGATAGTTTTTGCTATAGAACCCATGTACAGAAGCACTTGAGTTAATATAAGAATGATTTGAATCAATTTCATGGTGTTGTTATGAATATTGTTCGCATCTATTGAATGGTATGTTTACATTTTGCTTATATGCTCTATTATGCATTTGTTTCAATGCTTTATGTGTATGATTTCATGTTGAATGTATGAATTCTGTGAGAGGGAGAGTATGAGTTTTGATTGTTCCTCTTCCTGAGAATTCCTGCAAGGAGTGCAGTGAAAGTCCACAAGGAGTGCATTGACAAGATTCTGAGTTTTATCTCAGAAAGATCATGAGGGATATTGTTGTTCTTATACCAACAAAAGTGCAGTTATAGCATAGAGTCATGCATGGCATGCATAGGCAGTTTGACGTATTAGACTTTTCCAACCAGGTGAGTGGTTGAAGAACTGTTGTCGCGAGGAGTGCGCTAAGTTGGAAGATTTCAAGTAATCAGTGATTATCGTGAAGCCGTAAGAAATGCATGCAAGAATCCCTTGGAATCCTTGAGTTTGCAACAACATCAAGCTCAAGAGGGATAGAGTATTGGAAATTTCAAAGGAAGGATGAGGTTCGAAGCTACCTCGTAGAAACCAAGATCAAGGGGAAGGACACCAAGTTATTTATCCAGGATTTTTTGAGAACTTGAACAGACGGTTGAGTTTCTCAGAGGGAGAAGTGTAAATATCCATGGACCGTTGGATCTAGTATATCAGTGGAGAGAATAAGGTCGAGTGTCATTCAACACTCACAATCTCGGGAGGATTAGAAGTTGTTAGATATGGAGGAACGAGAGCCATTGATTGGGTTCTATGAGATATCGACATTTCGGAAGTTGAAAGCATGGAGGAAGCTATTTTTGGGAATCCTTGATACACAAAATATCGACACGATCTGGACCGTCGGATCTTAGGAGGTTCAAGATCGTTGATCTATGGAGAGGAATTCATGAGTTTGGACTTCCGTAAAAGGAGAAGAGTCACATCATGAACTCGAGTCATGAAATTCTGACGCGCTCGGAGGAGAGGCCCTGGGACTTGGTTGGAGGTCATACGTCGGAAGCATAAGGGAGGAGATAAATACATGTTATCCCTTTTCGGGGTTTCATGAATCGAAGGAGTCGGGGGGGACTCACAATAGAAATCGTGAAGTTGCAAAATCTGAAACACCTTTTCGGGTTAAGTTAATGGTCACGTCAGTGGTCACGGAGAATAGGGGTTCACACCTAGTGCATGTTCTTGCAATGTAACTTCTAAGAAGGACCTATGGTTTTATTTGTATTGAAGGTTCTAGTGGGAACTAGAGAGCCATCTCAGCTCAGGGAATTAGGAAGATCCAAAGACTGAGAGGTCATGCAGACCCTGCTGAGGTAGGGGTGTTGCGTCACATATCTAATGGAACCACAATGTGACCTACCATCTCACTCAAGGGAGATCTAAAGTCATCCTATTCGATCCTAACAAGATCTAGGAGGAAATAAGAGTGATGATGCATATCATCCCAAGGCCTATCATGACCATACATGGCCTATAATATGGATTCATCCGAGGGTAAAGTATCATCAAGGCAATCCTACGAACAATAATATTGGATAGCCCATACAAGCTCTAGACCAAGATCCACCTCGTTCGTCTGTGAGGAGAAATGATCTGGGTCAGTAGTAGCATCAACAATAGACCGATACACAACTTCTACCACTGACAGTGGCATTTCCATCCCAATCTTACTGACCTTTGTATGACATAGTCTGGGAAGGTAGGGTCCAAGGGTCATTGAAATACAAAGTACGGAAAGGAATGGACCTCATTGATGATGAAGAATCACTGGAAATGGCATGAATGTGGTGAATTGGTGTCATGAAATCAAAGCTACCCATGAGAGAGGAATACATTCTGACACCAACATCCCCAGTTCCTACTAAGCATTGTCGATCACAAGGATTGAAGATCCAGCTGATGCATTAGGACTAGCGTACGTAAAGGAAAATTGATCAATTGTCACTATTTTCCCTTCGTGAGGAAAACATAAAGTGCGGAAAATGGACAAAACAACTGTAGTCATGGAATAAGTCCAATTATGCCCTAGTAGTAAATTATAGTTGAGAGGCACATCAACCACCTCGACAACAACCTCCATTGTCTTTCCACCTAAGTGGATCGGAAAAATGGGAACAATTATGTGGGGTTGGAAAGAACGCCCATCAAAAGCGGTCAACATAGTCATATATTGGGATAGAGTCAGAGAGCCCATGGCTTTCCAGCATGTTAGGGACATCACACACATCGCAACACCTTCATCAATTACAGTGTGTTTGATGGTAAATTTTGTGTACTCCACATGGATTTGAAAGGCCACATGGTAATGTAAGAGAGGCCTAAGACGTCAAAATTAATAACCTTCGAGCCACATGGGTGTAGATCTCCTAAAGCAGGTAACAAGGTGTTCCTATTTTGAGGAAACATCTAGAGCACCGTCTTCGACAATCTAATAGTTCTGGGTAGCTATAGCATTAGGATTGTGGGCAGAGTGCTTTAGTACTCCTTTCGGCATACGAGGTGGAGGTTCTAATTTTTTTTTATCTGTAAGGGTGTTTCCAAAGGAGGATGTAAGTGTGTTGAACCTACATAGAATAGATCTATCTAGAAAATACTACACACATTTGCAGAGAGAAATTGAGAAAGAAGAAGGAGACAAAGAATGGAAGAATTATCATTAACCGTAATGAATAATGAATAATTTACACATGATATACTATGTATAGCTCAATGAATGTGCACTAGATTAGAACCAATGAACCATAGTGGTGGTCTAGAGTGATCTGGACACACACCAACATTTATGGGAGTGAACTTCAACCTAGTCTAGTCTCTCAGACAGTTACGGGAGTGAACTGCCACCTAGTTGAGTTAACTGGTCAGCCAGTCTTCAGTTAATTAACTGAACATAATGTAGTGAGGAATATATCAAGGAATAAAAGGTAATGCATCAATCTGGTGATGATCCCAAGGCAAGTGCGCATTAGCATGGTGATGATCCTAATGTTACATGGTGACAAAACCAATGCAGCATCTAGACACAACTCAACTAGTCAAACTGAAGAGAATATTTTTCGGGTGGAATATTCTCCCCTAAAATATAGGAGACTGGATAATGACTAATAATGACTAAAAAAAAAGGAAAAACCTTAGGAAAAATAAATCCTAGGTGTGTGTGAAGGAACTCCAACACCCCCTTTGAACATCACTATGGTGAAAATAAAGAATGGGTCCCCGCAGCGAGGCCATGTTAGGTACCCAAATACAAAAGATACACTGAAATAAAGTGAGGAAAGAGGGAAAATATCATGGGAAAACCCCCCTCTCAAGGAACAATGTATGTAAAAAGAAGAACTACAGTTGTTAGGAAACTATGTCCTTCACTCCAAGACGACTTCGTAGAGAATGGAACTTCTTCTCAGAGAAGGTCTAGGTGAAGATGTTTGTTGTTTGTTTTGCTGAAGGAAATAACTATAGTTCGATGATCCCCTCGTGTACTAAGTCTTGGATGTAGTGCATGTGTATCTCATTGTGCTTCATCTTTTGCCTCTGAACTGGCTCTTTGTAGAACTCCAGAGTGCTCTGGTTATCACACCAGATGATGATCGGTTGATGAAACTGAATGCCCAACTCAGTGAGAAAATGTTGTAGCCACATAGCCTGAATGGTTATGTTAACTACCCCTCTGTACTCTGCCTCGGCTGAAGATAGAGAAATTGTTAGGCTCCTAACCCGCACATAGGTAGAACAATATATTCCGATGTAATAAAGGTCAATATTAATAAGGCCTTTCAATAAAATAGAATAAGGCGGATGTAAGAAGACCTAATAGAAGATTCCACTTCTAGAAGGATCTTCCTATAGATGCTTCTTTTAATAGAAATATTTAGTATAAATAGGAGTTGAGGGTATGAGAACCCTAGATTAGATAATATTGTAATAGAGCGCTGCTCAACTGGAGGTTGCCCCCTCGAAGAGGCCTATGAACATTGCTTTTAGAATCAAAGTGTTATTTTTGTTGTTGTTCTTATATCATTTCAGTGCTATTGTGGTGATTATTCTGGTTATATTGTTGTTATTCTGCCATCTCTAGCATTTTATTTATGTTCTTCATACTTTTTATATCTGGTATATTACAAGTGGTATCAGAGCACTTTCCTCGGCAGAAAGTGTGGATTAAATTTTTTTTCAGGGTAGAGACGTATTCCGGCGTCTTTAAGCCATGAATATCTGTCGTTACGCGCATAAACCCGCGGTTGAGAGATTCATAGATGCAGGAAATACAAGTGGTTCTTAAGCACACATCTGTTTGCCAACCTTGTAGCCCATGTTGGTACCCCTTCGAGTGGTAGCGCATCAAACATCACCTATGTACAAATTGGCCTAGCTTACCTGAAGCCCTCTTTAGATAAACCGATTGGTCGCGTGACTTCTATAGTGTCACCGAGAACATCACTCGGGAAGATACTCTCTAGTACCTGGGTAGTCGGGTAGTATGGCTAAGGGTACGATCTATCGTCCTTAGTTAGTGCCCTGAGATATTGGGCCGAGTACTACTATTGGACCCCGCACATATATCAAAGAGTTACAGCACAGGGAAAACCCTTGTCTGTAGAACCCTTGAATACCTAACCCTTAGGGAGAGAAACATAAACAAATTAAAACAAACAAAATCTATTGTCGCGCAACTGTGTCCGGGTTGCCAAATCACTACACATTTCTTCCTGGTTAAGCATTTGGGCATTTCATCACTGTAGTATTCTTCAGACCGGAGTGTAACTCCACAGGTGTAAAAAAAACAAAAGTCTAGAAATTTTTTCACCATTATTTGAGACCTATTC
>JASDQU010238229.1:20842-31559 GCA_032191745.1 Picea mariana | reverse complement strand
ACACCATAAGGGGTAAAATCATCCATAAAAATTTCCATAGAGTCATTAATCATATCAGAAAAGATTCCTATAACTGCTCTTTGAAAGGTTGCTGGTGCATTACATAGTCCAAATGGGAGGACTCTATAAGTGAAAGTTCCCCATGGGCTAGTGAAAGTGGTCTTATCTTGGTCTTGGGGTGCAATTTTGATCTGGTTATACCCTCTGAAACCATCTAAGAAAGAGAAGAATTTCTTCCCTGACAAACTATCTAACACCTGATCAATGAATGGTAACAGAAAGTGATCTTTTTGAGTGGCTTTATTTAAGGCTCTATAATCTACACACACTCCCCATTTCCTGTTTTTCTTAGGAACTATTACCAACGGGGAAACCCATTCACTGTCCGATATAGGATATATAAACCTTGCATTAAGCAATTTTTGAAGTTCCTCCTTAAGAATTTCTGATGCAGGAGCATCTCCCGAGACAAGCGAGCTAGCGCAGAAGACAAAGGATAGTTGGGCACATGCCAGCACCAATTTTTGAATTTTCCCTTGAAGCTGATGCGCCAAACATAAATGAAGTCATTTAATGAAGGCATCTTGGTAAAATGTAATCAGACCTTGAGCGCCCCGCTCTCGTCTGAGATAGACAGAGGCATTTATAGCAGTAAATGTAAGTAGGTAGAATTTAATATTAGATTAAACAGTTCTAGAAGAAAGAGGGAAAACGGATATAGACACCCTCATTGTGTATTGTATTGTAGTTCAGGAAGAATTAGACGAACCTAGAGCATAGGAGAGAAGCAGAGAACTGTAGAAGAACACCCATGTACAGATCTTGAATTAATAGAAGAAGTTGATTCAGATTCATGGCTGTTGTGCTATTCTCTGTGTATGTGTGTTGAGTGCTATGCTCTTGAGTATTTACTTCCTGTTATGCAATTGCTACTATGATGTGTGTATGATTTCATGTGTTGAGATTGAAATTTGAGAAGAAGTGGAATGAGTTACAATTGTTTCTCTATTTGAGCAAGGATTCCTGCAAGGAGTGCAGTTGAAGTCATCCACAAGGAGTGCGTTGATAGAAGGCTCAGATAGCTAACTCTTGTTCTCATTCACCCAGGAGTGAAATTGGGTTATACGAGCCGTGCAAGGAGTGCACAGGCTAAGGAGAGTCTCAGTCGTGAAACTGAGCGAAGTATTTAACGATTGTTGCTGCAGGTATGCACAGAGCCAGAAGAACTCAACACTCAGAAGTGTTATGATAACTTCCGCAAGGAGTGTGGGCAAAGAACCTTGTCGAGGTTGAAAGTAATTGAGGAAAGCTCAGGAGGGATAGGCCTCTGAGTTGCTGAAGATCAGCATAGATAAGCGTGACTTGAAGTTGCAAGGACATCGCAGGTTGGCAAGTGGGCGAGCTAGTCTCACAAGGAGATATTCAGTCACCCCTGTGGATTTACGAAAAGGAGGAACGGACGAACAAAATAATTTGAGTAGTTTTCGCGAAGTTCCGTGGGATTTTGGGTCTCACGAAGGTGGGAGGAGGTTACGGCCACATCAGAGTCCAGATTTAAAAAGCTGGTGAACCGTTGGATCAGTAGTTGAACTCCCGTCAACTGTTAGATCTGGCCAGAGTTACACCGGGGTTAAGCCCTAGTGAGCAGAGGAGAGTCCCTAAAAAGTCATTGGGATATTGAAGTCATCGAGAATTTTGGAAGTGAAGAAATCTTGCAGTTTGAAATTGCGACCCACAATATCCTGATAAGATCATAACCATTCACTGTGGAGGATGCGTGTCCGTAGATCCCGAGGAGTCAGGGATCGGAGAATCAAGGTTTCTAAAGACAAAGAAATCGTTGCATCAGGAATCGCGATTTCATGATACCCGATGGGGCGACGAGGAAGTGGTGATGTGGAGGAGTAAGTTATCACGTGCATCGGAGATCAGTATATCGAGATTTCTAGTGACGTGAGAACCAGTACAGGAGGAGTCGCGAAACTACGAAATGCGATGACCCCACAGTCATAGAAATTGAGTGGAGAATAGGTTTCAACCCACATCGGGGTTCGGGACATATAAGGTTCCGTGAACAAGTGCAACGGAGATTGCGATAGCGCGATACGCGATATCCCGAAGACCACGAGAATAGTGTGGGCCATAGGAGTTGGCAAGTGGACAGGTGGCACATCGCATGTCGAGAGTTCGTGAGTGGAAGGGATGAGAATTTGGTGTCAAGGGTCACGAAGAGCGAGGACACAAAGGGGTGAAGTGGCGAAAGTACTAGGAGCCGTCCATCTGAGGAGGACAGGTGGCAGAGATCGAGAGATCCCGCGAACTCAGGGGTTCGCAGGGTGAGCACCCAAGTATTGGGTACACCAAGTCGCGAGATGTGAGGGACGAGGAAGAAGGATAGCCGTTGGATCTGGGTCACGGAGAACCATCGGATCTACACGTAGGATCGTGTATCGGGGTTTCGTAAGTAAAGCCCATGATCTTGGCAACAAGAACTGTGAGGTCGTGAAACACAATATCCCAACGGAAGGATCGTGTGGGCCACGACCAGAGTGAGTGGAATACAGGTGGCACAGAGTCATCGGGATGTCGCCACGAGAAGTCTCAAAATATTGATGTTAGGACTCACAATCCCGCGAAGTCTGATTTCCCGATTTTCATAGGGATATCATAAGGAGAATTTATGTGGGTGTGAAAATTTCCGATAGGGAATTCGAAGAACCTTTTAAGTTCTTCGGGCCAAGAGAGGAAGGTCCTGTGAGCGGATGTGCCTCGTGAGGGTGCGCCTGCGTCAAGTGGTATTAGAGCTTAGAAAAGCTTCTTTGCTTTCTGTAGTAGAGAAAAAGGAGAATTCACCATGCCGCCAAGGAGAAGAGGTAGACAATCACCCGATCCAGAGGAGGAAAGGGAAATGTCCAGGGAGAGAGGTAGGCAAGTGCAGAATCCAGACATGGAGAGAGAAGTGTGAAATCTTCATGCCAGAATGGAGGACATGGAGGTAAGAGAAAGAAGCAAAGCTGATGTAGGAGATATCAGTGAATCTGAGGATGAAGAGGATGTTGGACACTGAGGAGAAGAAATCCCAGCGGAGGATGCAGCGAGTGAACGTTTTCTTAAAGATGTTGCAAGAATGAGTACAAAGGTAAATATGGACATTACAGTTTATGAGGGAAATCTGGGTGTGGAAGAGATGCTAGATTAGATTAGAGCCCTAGATACTTACTTCGATTATGAAGATATCGAAGAGGATAAGAAGGTCAAGCATGCCGTCACGAGATTAAAAGGACATGCAGCCTTGTGGTGGGATGAACTACAAGTTGACAGACGTTTCCAGGGCAAGCAGAAAATTAAGAGCTGGGATTGGATGATTGCAAAGATGAAGGAAAAATTCATTCCCAGATATTATCAAATTTCTTTGTTCAGGAGGATGCAGAACCTGAGACAGAAGCTGATGACAGTGAAGGAGTATACTGAGGAATTTTACAGGTTGAATATCAGGCCAGGTCATCGCGAAAGCAATGACGAAAAGGTGGCCAGGTATATGAATGGCCCGAGGTATGAAATTTAGGATGAAATAAATATGGCAACCATCCGAATGGTGGAGGATGCCTATCAAATGGCTTTGAAAGCTGAAGAGAAGCTGATTCGTAAGCAAGGTTAGCGAGGCAGAGGTAGGAGCCAGCCCAAAGGCAAATCGGTTGCCCAAGATAAATACCAGAAGCCCAAGGACGACTGGAAGAAACCTCAGACTCAGACAGAGAAATGTGGAAGTTCGCAGCGGGGGCAATATGCTGAGCAAAGAGAACAACATACTGAGTAGAGAGGAGGATATGATGATAATAATAGGTTTCATCATACCAGAGGTAGAGGAAGAGGAAGAGGTGGAGTAATCACATGCTTCACATGTGGAAAAAATGGGCACAGGTCATTCAAGTGTCCAAAGAAAAAGAAAGAAACTGGAGAGACTCACATCGCCGAGGCACAGAGGCGAGACGTTGAGGCAGAGTATGCTGAAGGTGGAAGATCGCTGGTGATACAAAAGGTCCTTTTGATGCCAGAAAAAGAGATGGAGAATTCAGCGTAGAGGAACAGTCTTTTTAGGACTGCTTGGAAGACTAAGGATAGAGTGTTCAAGGTCATTGTGGACAGTGGAAGCACCGACAATCTTGTTTCAACCGAGATGGTAGAAAAGATGGAGATGGAGACAGTTGCTCATCCGAGTCCATATAAAGTTTCATGGCTACAGAAGGGACATCAGATAAATGTCACTAGACAGTGTTTAGTTGAATTCAAAATAGGAGGATATAATGACAAGATTTTATGTGATGTTATTCCTATGGATGTCTGCCATTTATTGTTGGGAAGACCATGGAAATATGATAGAAATGTAATTCATGATGGGAGGATGAATACATATACTCTGGAGAGGAATGGGAGAACTCATATGTTGTATCCAATTGAAGATAAAGAGGTGAAGCCGGAGGTAAACAACACAATACTTCTCAAGAGTGGGAAGGAACTTCTTACAGAAGTTAAGAAGAAGGAGGATCCACAATTCTTTGTGGTCAGAAAACCGAGAATTGTTCTGACTAGCACAAGAGTGGATGATTTGCTAGGAGAAGTTCAGGAACTGTTGGACGAGTTTTCTGATATTGTAGTGGACGAACTACCTTGTTCGTTGCCACCGTTGAGGAGTGTGAGTCATCATATAGACCTCATACCAGGAGCTAGTTTACCAAACAAAGCAGCGTACAGATTGACGCCGCAGGAGAATGAAGAAGTCAAAAGACAAGTCTAGGAGTTGTTGAACAAAGCGTTAATCAGGGAAAGCTTGAGTACATGTGTTGTTCCGACAGTACTCAGTCCGAAGAAAGACGGAGGCTGGAGGATGTGTACCGAATCAAGGGCGATCAACAAAATAACTATTAGGTACAGGTTTCCATTACCAAGAATGGATGATTTGATGGATTTCTTAAGTGGAGTAATTTTTTTTTCAAAAGTTGATTTGAAGAGTGGATATCACCAGATCCGCATGAGAGAAGGTGATGAATGGGAAACAACCTTCAAAACAAACGAGGGGTTGTATGAATGGCTAGTCATGCCGTTTGGCTTGACGAATACGCCAAGTACCTTTATGAGGTTGATGAATGAAGTCCTGAAGGAGTTCATTGGAAAATTTGTCATCGTGTATCTAGATGACATATTGATTTTCAGCGAGACGAAGGCTGAACATCTGAATCATTTGGCTATTGTGATGAAGAGATTATAGCAAGAGAAGCTGTTGATAAACATGAAGAAGTCCTCACTCATGAAGACAAAACTCATTTATTTGGGGTTTGTTATATCTGCAAATGAGTTGAGGATGGATCCAGATAAGGTGGAGGTGATCAAGAATTGGCCATCACCGAGGAACGTATTTGAGGTGAGGAGTTTTCATGGACTGGCTAGTTTCTACCGAGAAATCATCAGGAATTTCAATGGGATAAGTGCAGCAATGATGGACACAGTCAAGAAAAGACATAAATATTTTCACTGGACAAAAGAGGCTGAGAAGAGTTTCAATTTATTGAAACGAAAGATTACGGAACAACCAGTTTTGGTCTTGCCGGATTTTCAGAAAACATTTCAGGTGAAATGTGATGCAAGCGGGTTTGCCATAGGAGCGGTATTGAGCCAAGAGGACAGACCGATTTCATATTTCAGCGAGAAGCTGAATGAGGCAAAAGAAAAATACTCCACGTATGATAAGGAATTTTATGCCATCATACAGGCATTGAAGAAATGGAGGCACTATTTGATTCCAAAGGAATTTGTTTTATATAGTGATAACCATGCATTANGAATCAGAGGCATGTTAAATGGGTTGAATACATGCAAAATTTCACTTTTGTGATAAAACATATTTCTGGTACTGCTAACAAAGTTGCTGATGCTTTGAGCAGGAAGTGTTTACTGTTGCAGGAGTTCAAAGTCCGGACATTAGGCTTTGATGATCTTAAGGACATGTATGCAGATGATCCAGAATTTAAGGAAGTGTATGAAGCAGTTGAGAATCCAATTCTCAGAGACAGAAGCCAGTGGATAGAGTACGTGATTCAGGAAGGGTTGTTGTTTAAGGGCAATCAGTTGTGTATTCCAAATTGATCCATGAGGGAGAACCTGTTGAAGGAGAAACATAGTGGTGGATTAGCAAGACATTTTGTCCATGACAAAACATTCATGAAGCTGAGTGAGTCATACTTTTGGCCAGGGATGCGATCAGAGGTCAAGAGGTTTGTAGACCGATGCAGAATTTGCCAGCATTAAAAAGGAAGAAAGTAGAATGAGGGATTTTATCAGCCATTGCCCATACCAGACAAGCCGTGGGATGAAATTAGCATGGATTTTATATTGGGGTTGCCAAGGACCCAAAGGGGTGTTGATTCGATCTTCGTGGTAGTAGATAGATTTTCCAAGATGGCACATTTTATCCCATGTCAGAAGACCAGTGATGCGACTCACATCGCAAATATGTTCTTCAAGGAGGTCGTTCGACTTCATGGATTGTCAAAAAGCATAGTTTCGGACAGAGACACAAAATTCATAGGGCATTTCTGGTGGACATTATGGAAGAAGCTAGGAACTAATTTGATGTTTATTTCTTCTTATCATCCTCAAAAGGATGGAAAAACAGAAGTGGTCAACAGAAGTTTGGGAGACTTGTTGAGGAGCTTGGTGACAGAGCACCATAGCAGCTGGGATAGAGTATTGCCGCAAGCAGAGTTCGTGTACAATGATTTAGTGAACAAGAGCACGGGATGAAGTCCATTTCATATTGTATATGGAATGCAGCCGAGAGGAGTTTCTGAATTGAGGGATTCAGAATAGACTGCGACTAGCAGCGCTAGTGCAGAAGAATTCGCTGAAGCGATGAAAGAACTTCACACCAGGGTGAAGGACGACTGTTGAAATCAAGCCAGGAGTACAAACGCAGAGCAGATCAGCATAGGAGACATATTTAGTTTGAAGTTGGTGATCTAGTTCTGGCGCATTTGAGGAAGGAAAGGTTCTCGAGGGGAACATATAATAAATTAAAAATGAAGAAAATTTGGCCATGCAAGGTCTTGAAGAAAATGGGACAGAATGCTTATGAAATTGAGTTACTGGATGGGATCGAAATATCTCCAACGTTTAATGTTTCATATTTATATCCATATAAAGCTGATGAAGTAGGAGCAGAAAGTGATGATGAACCAGAGATCTAGTGGCAGAAGAAGATGCCAGTTGCAGAGAAGCCACAGATGGAATAGATACTGAATAAACGAGTGGGTAAGAAAACCAGAAGGAGAGAATATTTCGAATATTTGGTCAAGTGGAAGGGCCATCTAGTTGAAGATTCTAGCTGGGAGACTAAAGCAGAGATACGAAAGCATGGACATACCGTGCAGGAGCTCATGGACAGGATCCCATGCAAATTTTCAAGTGAGGGAGTATGATGCAGGAGAATCTCTTGAGACAAGCGAGCCAGCGCAGAAGACAAAGGATAGCTGGGCACACGCCAGCACCAATTTTTGAATTTTCCCTTGAAGCTGATGCACCAAACATAAATGAAGTCATTTAATGAAGGCGTCTTGGTAAAATGCAATCAGAACTTGAGCGCCCCGCTCTCGTCTGAGATACAGAGGAATTTATAGTAGTAAATGTAAGTAGGTAGAATTTAATATTAGATTAGACAGTTCTAGAAGAAAGAGGGAAAATGGATATAGACACCCTCATTGTGTATTGTATTGTAGTTCAGGAAGAATTAGAAGAACCCAGAGCATAGGATAGAAGCAGAGAACTGTAGAAGAACACCCATGTACAGATCTTGAATTAATAGAAGAAGTTGATTCAGATTCATGGCTGTTGTGTTATTCTCTGTGTATGTGTGTTGAGTGCTATGCTCCTGAGTATTTACTTCCTGTTATGCAATTGCTACTATGCTGTGTGTATGATTTCATGTGTTGAGATTGAAATATGAGAAGAAGTGGAATGAGTTACAATTGTTTCTCTATTTGAGCAAGGATTCCTGCAAGGAGTGCAATTGAAGTTGTCCGCAAGGAGTGCGTTGACAGAAGGCTCAAATAGCTAACTCTTGTTCTCATTCACCCAGGAGTCAAATTGGGTTATACGAGCCATGCAAGGAGTTCCCAGGATAAGGAGAGTCTCAGTCATGAAACTGAGCGAAGTATTTAAGGACTGCTGCTGCAGGTGTGCACAGAGCCAGAAGAACTCAACACTCAGAAGTGTTCTGAGAACTTCTGCAAGGAGTGCGGGCAAAGAACCTTGTCGAGGTTGAAAGTAATTGAGGAAAGCTCAGGAGGGATAGGCCTCTGATTTGTTGAAGATCAACGTATATAAGCACGACTTGAAGTTGCAAGGACGTCGTAGGTTGGCAAGTGGGTGAGATAGTCTCGCAAGGAGATATTCAGTCACCCCTGTGGATTTACGAAAAGGAGGAATGAATGGACGAAATCCTTTGAGGAGGTTTCACGAAGTTCCATGGGCCATTGGGTCTCACGAAGGTGGCCATTGGGTCTCACGAAGGTGTGAGGAGGTTACGGCCACATCAGAGTCCAGATTCAAAAAGCTGGTGAAACGTTGGATGAACAGCTGAACTCCCGTCAACTGTTAGATCTGGCCGGAGTTACACCGAGGTTAAGCCCTAGTGAGGAGAGGAGAGTCCCTAAAAAGTCATCGGGATATTGAAGTTATCGGGAATTCTGGAAGTGAAGAAATCTTGCAGTTTGAAATCACGACCCGTGATATCCTGATAAGATAAGAACCATTCGCTATGGAGGACGTGTGTCCGTAGATCCCGAGGAGTCAGGGATCGGAGAATCGGGGTTTCTGAAGACAAAGAAATCGTTGCATCAGGAATCGCGATTTCACGATACCCGATGGGGCAACGAGGAAGTGGTGACGTGGAGGAGTAAGTTCTCACGTGCATCGGAGATCGGTATATTAGGATTTCTAGTGACGTGAGAACCAGTACAGGAGGAGTCGCGAAACTAAGAAATGCGATGACCCCACAGTCATAGCAATTGAGTGGAGAATAGGTGTCAACCCACATCGGGGTTCGAGACATATAAGGTTCCGTGAACGAGTGCAACAGAGATTGCAATAGCGTGATACACGATATATCGACGACCACGAGAACAGTGTGGTCCATAGGAGTTGGCAAGTGGACAGGTGGCACTTCGCATGTTAGAAGTTCGTGAGTGGAAGGGCTGAGAATTCGGTGTCAAGGGTCGCGAAGCACGAGGACACAAAGTGGTGAATTGGCGAAAGGACTAGGAGCCGTCCATCTGAGGAGGACAGGTGGTAGATATCGAGAGATCCCGCGAACTCGGGGGTTCACAGGGTGAGTGCCCAAGTATTGGGTACTCCATGTCGCGAGACGCGAGGAACGAGGAAGAAGGATAGCCGTTGGATCTGGGTCGCGTAGAACCATCGGATCTACATGTAGGATCATGTATCAGGGTTTCGTAAGTGAAGCCCATGATCTTGGCAACAAGAAATGTGAGGTCACGAAACGCGATATCTCGACGGAAGGATCGTGTGGGCCACAGCTAGAGTGAGTGGAATACAGGTGGCACGAAGTCATCGGGATCTCGCTGCGAGAAGTCCCAAAATATTGATGTTAGGACTCACAATCCTGCAAAGTCTGATTTCCCGATTTGCATAGGGAGATCATAAGGAGAATTTCTGTGGGTGTGAAAATTCCCGATAGGGAATTCGAAGAACCTTTTAAGTTCTTCGGGCCAAGAGAGGAAGGTCCTGTGAGAGTACGTGCCTCGTGAGGGTGCGCCTGCATCAATTTCTCTTAAATTAGGCTTCATTCATCGTTGAGATTGGCAGATTGGTTGACAATCTTCCTTGATATAGATACGATGAGTACATAGTTCGGGAGAGAATCCCTTCATATCTGTATAGTCCCATGCGAATGCTTCCTTATGTTCAATAAGTAACATCATTAATTGCTGTGTTTCAGCAACTGTCAAGTTGGCATTTATGTTCAGTGTTTTTCCAGGTTCAATTTCTACTGGTATACTTTTAGAAGAGATGGTGGCTAATGTTTAAGGTGTGTCTTCAGAGTTAAGGTTTTCCTGGGTATCTGACTCCAAAAGTGCATCTAGTTGGTTCTGTGTTTCTAGAGTCACAGAGGAAGGTTCACAAATAAAATTATTAATTACTTCATCCTCAGTGGCATCTTTAAGGCTTAAGGCTTGTCCGATAGTCAAGATAGGTTGAGTAGTTTGATCATCAAAGTCCATCCATAAGGAATTGTCATTATTAATCAAGGGTGTAGCGTGAGGGTAGAGGGTAAGCTGTTTAGTCTCATATCCATTGGAAATTGTCATTGAACTGGATCGACAGCTGATAAAGGCATCTGCTGTGGCTAGCCAAGGCCTGCCCAAAATTAGAGGGTGACCCCCCAACTTTGTTTTAGGCTGTAATACCACAAAGTCAGCTGGATAATTCTAGGATTCAACTAAGATGATTAGGTCTTCAATGAATCCTTTCGGTTTGATTGTAGAATGGTCAGCTAATTCTAGAATGGTTGGGGTATCTCTGATTTCATTCTTCAGTTGTAACAGTTGTGAAGTTTCAAGAGTCATAATATTGATAGTAGCGCCTAAGTCTACTAGAACTCGGGGAATTATTGTTTTTCCAATTTGCACTGTGATGGTAGGATGGC
>JASDQU010238228.1:0-12701 GCA_032191745.1 Picea mariana | reverse complement strand
CTTTCTGGTATCCTGGTCCACTTCTCATCAACTGTCTGTGTAGCTCTTTCTTCAACCTTCTTGTAGGTATTTGCATCTTCTTTTTATGACGTTTCACCCATGCATACAAGATGTGTTAATTCATTTGAAACTTGAGAGTTTCTTAAGCTCTTCCTCAATGAGACAACTTCTTGTTCAAGTTTCTCACAATCTTCTTTTTTCTACATCATTTGGACATTCCTTACTTCTCCTATTCTTCTTTATTCTTTGAGTAGAGTTTTCAAGGAAATGTTTTCTTCTCTTAGTTTCTCAAAGTATTCTAATTGTTTCTTAAAGCTTACAACTGTCTTTTCACAACTACCCAATTCACTTCTTAGTTTTGTATGCATGTCTTTGAGCTTGCTATTTTCAATCTCAACATGCTTCAATTTTTTAAGATTCTCGTCTTCTTGTTGAATAAATTGTTCTTCATAATTTTCTTCTTCTTCAGTGTCATCTCTTTCAATCCTTGGATGAGGACATTCAAATTCAAGATGTCCTACTCCTTCACAATTAAAGAAAAGTAATTGACATCTATTTGCTTCTTTGAAATCTGAGATGTTGTAATTTGCTTCAACTTCTTCTCCTACTTCTTCCCTTGCATAAAGGTCTTGTAGCTTGTCCCAAATCTCTTTTGATGATGCACATGATACCACCTTGGATTTCACTAAATCTGTCAATCCATCCAAGATGGTATCTATTACCAATTTGTTGTTCCTTTTTGCTTCCTTCTGAGCTGCAATCTTTGGTTCCTTCAAAGCATTGTATCTTGAAGCAACTGAGAACCAAACATCTTACCTAGGAGATTTCAAGTAAGTTTCCATTCTATTACTCCAGTATTCAAAATTTCTTCCATCAAATGGTGGAATCCCATTTGGAATTTTGTCTTCCATTTCTTCTTAGGGTCTTCCTTCCAGTGGTTAAATTGTAATAAAGGTAATCTACTATGATACCAATTGTTGATACTGAGAGGGGGTTGAATCAATATCAAGTAAAATTTAAAAACATTTTCAACTTATAATTAAAGCATTCAATTATATCCAATGAGCAATAAACAATAGTATAAAAGTTACACCAATACACCACAATACACCATGCACAATATATGAGAAATAATCAATAGTTATTGCTCAAGAGAAGTAATGACTTCCAAAGGTAGATACAGATTCCAAATATAAAGGGAGGGATAAAAATCCAAGAGGAAGATACAATACTCCAATATCAAGAGAGGTTTGACTTCTCCATCCTTGCCCCTTCCTTCCACCCAAGAATATATGAGAGATAATAAAACTTTACATTAAATAATCACCATCAACCAACCATCACATAGATCCTAATAATGCTTCCTGAGACGTATTCAACTTATGTAATTATTAAATTATTGGAATAATATGATCCTATAGATAATATTACTCAATGTATTCTCTGAAACTTCTCCAATTTTCACTTCTTGAATCCTCCCCAAAAATAATTTATAGAGAGAATGGTAGACCTTGTTCAATTCTGGATTATTCAGGAGAGTGAACTTGTACAGAATGCCCCGTGCTAAATATTTAACATAAGATTCTGAAACTCACACAAAAGAAACTACAATCCATACTCTTTCCAATGAAATTGGTTCCATGTCATTTGGATTCTCTATGAAGAGCTTACTAATATTTTACATGGAATGCTTGTTTATTGACTAGCTTCAGGACTGGTCAAAAACCTTATCTTCCACAGAGTGTATCTCCATAATTATAGAGAATCAAGAGATAAAACTTTTACCACAGGTACCTTGATATGTCTTCTCAATACCATAGCAATTTAACCATCTGAATCATTCTAAAAAAAAAGTTTATAGTGAAAATGGTAAGATGACCTGTAAATAACATACCTTAGAACACATCACCAAAAGACTTCATCCTCCCTTGAAATCCAACCTTCTTTACTTCTGATTTCCTCTGAAATTCGACTTGTGTATCAAATGAATGTATAATGATATTTATTTATACCATTTATGTCACTTCCTTTTAACATTAGGGCCAACCTGACACTTNTTAATTATCTTTGGGGCCTACATGTACTTCCTTCTTCAATTCACTTTGTCATCTTCAAAAATTCATTTCTCCTCAACCATGAGGATCCACGTGACATGCCACCTACCAATGGAAACAACATGATGTATACTATCCATCCATGGGTTTTGTTTCTACATGTACATTTCCCTTCATGTCTAAATACCTTCATCAATATTTCAGTCCAAAACCAATGACTAGGGTTGACATCAATGAAACCAACCAATCTTCCAACAACAATGCTTTGTGCACCCTTCTGAGGGAGAACTAGCCTATTTGAGTGAATCTTTGACCATTAAGGAAAATCAGGGATAAATCCCCCTCATCTCTGGAGTTAGTTGGATTTGAATCTGAGGTCAAGGATGGATCTTGGGGAGGATCCACAACTAATGGATAAATATCCTCAACCTATCCAAAGAATATTTAAGGTGGTTGGGCCTCTCCAAGCTTATATAAGGAGGCCTCCTCATGGTAAAATGGAGGATGGAGATATTTGAGAGATACCTAAATTATGATCTCATAAGTAAGGGGAGAGACATGGAAGGTATAAAACTTATGATCTCATAAGGGAGATTTATCAGTGAAAGTTACAGTCATTATGATCATGGAGAATTTGAGAAAGGGTATGGACAAAGAGACCTTGGTGAATTTGTTGCATATACATCTATGGTTGTAAACACTTTGCTTTTTTTTCATTAATATAAATATGTGTTGTTCATGTTTCCTTTAAGTTTGTGTATGTTTCATGAACTTATTCTTTTGATATATCTATTATGAAGCTAACCATGGTAGAATAGGAAGAATGTTTTATCATTGTTGCTCATTGGATTGCAGGACCTTATGGAGAGCTTGGAGACCAATATCATCTTCGATTGAGCAAGGACAAACATAATTAAAGGTATTCCTTTCTTCTTATTCCTTGACTAGTTTAGCCTCATTAGAAGGAATGTCAGTGTTCAACATTTGCACTTTTTTGTCTTGGTTATAGGGGTCTAGTATCTAAGAGGAAATCCACTTGTCCGTAGGGGGATTCTCTTGTAACATAAATTGGTGAATCCATTGGGGATCAACATAGATTTTTATTTCCTTGGTTTGTCCCTGCCATTTTCCCACATTTTATATCAGTTTTACTATTTGTTGATGATCCATTACCATTCTCCCATCTTCACTAGCAATTTCACCAATTTTTATGCATTATAGATGAGTTTGTTTGCATTTTTTGGCTCTTGTTTTGAGGTTCTGGGAAGATCAACGACACCCCCAGGCCATACCAGAGTGTTGATCTTTGGAAATCTCTCCCCTACAGTGTTTTAGGGAGTATTGCAATGCTTTTTACCCTTGCGACAGGGAGTGCTAGTCTCTTTTTTGGGAGTTTTTACCTTCTTCTGCTTAGACTTTTGTAGCTTGTTTTGCAGAGGTCTTTACCCAAAGTCCGTGGTTGGTTTTTGAAGTTGTTTGGATTTTTTTTTTATGATTCTCACTCCCTATTGTCTTGATTGGAGCTTGAAACCCTTTTCAAAAATGTGAAATTGCCTTTTCTAGATTCTTGTTTTGTTGAGACAGTTTTGAGTGATTTCACTTTCTCCCTATCTTTTCTTGGATTCTTATCTGTGTTTTGTTGTGCTCCTTGAATGCTTTTTGTTTGTCAAATATATGATTGAATTCTTGTTAGAACAAGTTTCTACTTGTTCTCTTTCATACCTCATTGCCTTGAGTGCATGCTTTGTTTGTAGCCTTTTTTCTTCGTGTCTTTTGCGTCTACTTATGACTCTTTCTCCTGATTGAAAGTACTGGAGCATAAAAGGATTTGTATTTCCTTTAATTATACATTAGAATCAAACAAAGACCATATATGCATTCTTTATTTTGGGTGGTGAAACTAGCTTTCATTTAAAGTAGTGAAATTGCATGGTTTTTGGCATTTTTTAGTCGTAAAATCTCAAAACTTTTCCCCCTCATGGATGGGGTGGGCCAAGAATAGTGTATTGGTGTACAGTATATTTGAGTCATTTCTTGAAGATATTGACATTCATTAGTTTAATAAATGTTTGGGACACTATGCATTTGGGAATGATAAAAGTTTTCTCCTTCTCGTAATATAGTTTTCATCGAAGTGAAATATTTGCATTATCATTTATTTGCATGGTTTAGAGTCATTCAAAACATCATTCAATCCACTCCATTTTTCTCTTGAGTAAACAACATCCTTAAAATAAAGCGCTAAACTAAAATTTATCAGACATTTTTTATATTTTCTGTTAGCAAACCTACATTAGATTAAGGTGTAGGGATTTGGAAAAGGTTGAAAGAATGTATCAAGTATGTACCAATCATGTTTAAACTACTCATCAACAATGATTCATCAATATATACCAACATAATCAACTATACACCTCATGTATGTGCCAACTTATCAACTACTTGTCTCAACCATTTACCCAACATGTATCTCAACCAAAAGCCCTCATCAATATCATCATACAAATATTATTTGTAAATATATAATAGACTTGGTGTATATTATCACATACCTGCAAACCATCCTTAACTTTAACAATAAGAGACTAGCATTTTCATCAAACTTTTCTTTAGTCTCACATGACTAGTTTTGGATTAGTCAACAACCCTAACTTGAAATAATCATAACTATGTACCTGTAATGAATAAGGATATGAAACTGATAAAAAATGTTCTTCAATGTGTTTTATGAAATTCCTCCAGGTGTCACTACTTGGAACCTCTCCAAAAATGAGTTATAGGAAAAATGGCATACCTTTCTGAATTTCGTCTTATTCTAGAGAGCGACCTTGTAGAGTGTGCCTCGCATGGAATATTTGTTGAATCAATATGAAACTGTCACAAATAATACTACAGACTATAACCTAACCAACACATTTGGTCTTACTAAATTTGGATCTGTTATGAAGAAGTTATGACGGTTTTACCCGAAACACTTGTTTTAGACTAGTTTCAGGACTAGCCACAAACCCTATTTTCCACGGAGTGTAACTCAAAAAATACAATGATCCACAAGATGAATTGTTTACCAGAAATAATTGGATATGTTTCCTCAATGGAATAGAAATTTCACAATCTTAATCATTATAGAAAAAAATTTATTGCGAAAATGGTGAGATGACCTATAAATAACATACCTTAGAAAGCATCATCAAAAGAATTTATTCTTCCTTCAATTTCGCCATTATTTTCTTCACCTTCCCTCAAAAATTTGGTTTATATATTCTTTGGTTACCTCAGACACCTATATATATTCAATATGCTCAAGTGTGATGTAAAATGAGAGAGCCTTGCCTCTTATTTATACTCTCCATCTTCTAGGTCACTTGACCCATTTCTAGGTCACTTAACCTATTTATAGGTCACTTAACCCATTTATAGGTCACTTAACCTATTTTCCTCATTTTTAGAGTTAACCACTTTCCATAACTAGAAATTTCTCCATTACTTTATCATTTAAATATTCCTCCTTGACTTTGTCAGCTCACTTTATCGTTTAAATAATCTTCTTTGATTTTGTCACTTCACTTTATTATTTAAATAATCCTTCTTGACTTTGTCACTTTACTTTATCATTTAAATAATAATTTATTCTTTTCAATCTCTTTGACTTCTTTGACCTTTTGGGGCTTCAAGCCAACATATGAGGATCCTCCAACTTTGTAGAAGCCATAACTCTCGAACCGTGAGGAGTTATGTGACGTTCCAGATACCACTAGAAATGGCATGACATGTACTATCCATATATAATAGTATTACCTTCAAATATATTAAAACACATACCATTATACATGAAACAAACTTGGGTTCATTACCCAAATATTTGTGCTACCATAATTCACTACCGGACATTCTTAAAGGGTTGAGATCAATGACAATCAACCTTAATCAACAATATTTATGGTTCACAATAATAAAAATCTATCAATTTTGCATATATTGTTATTTATTATTTATTTGTATTTTAATATAATTTGAAATTTATAAAACTATATTTTATTAATTTTAATATAAAATTTGTAATGATAGTAATAGTCATTATTCATCTAAACAAGATTGGTTGCAATTTGTGCGCAAAAGTTTTCAAAACGCTCTGAGGTCGCCTAGGGTTTCTTCTGAAGTGCTTTTGTTGTAGCCATGGCAGCCTCCGGAGCAGGGGAGCCACCACCCCCTCTTTCTACTGTCGACTCCTTTTGCAAGCTACGGGTCACCCAAGGAAAGAAGCTCCCCCCAGCTTCACCCCCAAGCTTCATTAAGAAGCTCGACTCGATTCTGGAGATAGATATTCCCCCTGACCACCTTATGCATGTAGAAAAATCCCTGTCAAAGCGTGGTCTAGTAGGGAAATTCATGGGGCTTTGGCCATTAGCCAGATCTACATAAAACAAAATCCAAAGAAGCTGGCACCCGCTGGTCTAGAATAGTGTAACCTGCTATGTGGTGGGAAGAGGTTTCTTTATCTTCGAATTCATCTCACAAGAATACCGAGATCTCATCTTCAGGAATGGACCGTACTTCATGGGAACTCAAGGGCTCTACCTGAACCGCTGGACACCAAGATTTGATCCTGCAGTGGAAGTACCCAAGGACATCCCAGTCTGGGTCAGACTTCCAAATCTTCCAATCCATTGTTGGAACCCCACTTCTCTCCAGGCAATCGGAAATGGGCTCGGTCAATATATTGACAGGGCAGGTCCCAAGGACCAATAATCCTACATGCGCATCTGCGTGGAAGTGGACCTAGAGGTGGGTCTTCTAGAGGCAATCAAGTTAAAGTTTGGAGACTGGCAGCATTACCAGAAGCTTCATTATGAACAACATCCTTTCAAATGCAGGGGTTTCCATGAATATGGCCACTTTCAGCAAAACTGCCCTAAAAACCCAAACAAAGAGAAGGAAAATGGAGAAGGATGGAAATAACCCAGAAAAGGAAGAGCCTCAACCGGGGAAAAAGGTACAAGGAATGAAAATACAAACCTTTCATAGTCCAAGGAGCAAGGAAACCCGCTAGAAACATTGACAGAGAACATGTTTAGAGCGTTGGATCCAGAACATGTAGAGAAAACAATAGGTGAATCTCCTCAGGAAGTACCAATAGCTGAAGCGATGTAGGGGAACTCAACACCAGAAACTAGAGAGATATTGATGCCTGAAAGGGAGAAAGAGGAAGGACAAACTACTGCGGGAAAGAACACAGAGCTGGAAGTGGAGGAGGGAGAGGTCTCCTCAGACAGTGACAGGGAGGGCGCAAGTGACACCATTATCACCCCAATAAAAATAGGTAGAGGTAGGAAATCCAAGAAAGAAGAAAGAGAAAAGGAGACATATAAATACGTCTTGAGTGGATCGCAACCAACAATCAGACAATTGATCAATGTTAGGAAGACAAGGAAGCACCTAGGGCCCCCCAAGGAGCCCATATTCCCCCCCCCCAGATAAATCATGAGACTAACATCATCGAATTGCAGGGGTTTCGACAGTAGAATAAAGGAAGAGGCACTTAAAGATATCATCAGAACTCGAAAGTCTAAGATCCTTCTAATCCAGGAAACCAAAATGGAAGAGCAAGACTTCCTCAACACAACAAAAGAACTTTGGAAAAAAAACCAAGGAATAGAAGAAAGTGCAAGAGGAGCCTTAGGAGGTATAGGCACTCTCTGGAATCCTATGAAGTTTGACCTCATTAAATATGAAACATGCAAGCATTGGATCTACACCAGCCGTCTTCACAAAGAAACGGGTCGACTGGTAAGTCTCTTCAATCTTTATGTGCCTGTCCTCTTAGAGGAAAAAAGACTTTGTTGGGATACTCTAAAAGATTACCTGCTACTAAATGATCTAGAAAATATAATTATTGGGGGGGACCTAAATGTGACCCTAGCTGCGACCAAGAAAAAAGATGGCTCCATTGTGCGAGATCTAGTAAGGGAATGGGTAGAAGATATCATGTCAGATTGGGAGCTAGAGGATGTCAAACCAAATAAAGCGAAATACACTTGGTCTAATCAGAGGGTAGGACCGGGGCACATTACAGCTAGACTAGACAGGTTCTTAGTCCACAACTCCTTTATGCTTTTGGGCCTCACCCCTTCCTCTTCTATCCTCCCACATAGTGTGTCAGACCACAAACGAATCATGTTAGAAATGTCACATGACAAGAATCTTGGACCAATCCCATTTAGATTTAGCCCAGCCTAGCTCCATTATGAAGGCTTCTAGGACATGGTTACCAAAATATGGAATGAAACAGTAAGTGGCTCTAACTTTTTTGTCTGGGAAGAAAAAATTAGGAGACTAAAGGTAGCGTTAAAGTCTTGGGTCAAAACCCAATCAAACCCTTTTTTAACTCGCCAAGAATCCCAAAAACAGCTCAACAATTACCAGATGAAAATGGATGATCAAGAAATCACCCAAGAAACTTTGCATCAAGAATACCAGCTCCAAAGGAAATGGAGTCAAGCTTGTAGAAAGGAGGAAAATTACTGGAAACAAAAATCCAGAAGCCTCTAGTTGGAAGAAAGAGATAATAACACTAGCTACTTCTACAAACAAGCTGAAGCAAGAAAGTAGTTCAAGAATGTCATGAAAATTCAGGTTCAAAATTAGACAATAATAGACTTTGAGGGTATAAAGGCAGCTACGGCAAATGCCTTCGAAACTCTCTATATAGAAAATCAAAAGTTTTCTATAGACTCCAAAGCCTACCCACTCTCTCTAGTCCCGACCCTCATCCAATAAGAAGTCAACATCAGTATAACCAAGGTAGTCGATCAATAAGAAATAAAAGAGGCACTTGATCAAATGAACCCAGACAAATCTCCAGGACCATATGGATTCACAGCCAGATTCTATCAAAACAACTGGGATATAATAAAATTAGACTTCACAAAACTGATAAGGAAATCTCATACTTGCACCAAGATAGGAGGTGGAACAAGTTCATCTTTCCTGGCTCTCATCCCAAAAGAAAAAGGAGCAGTCAATTTTGGGAGGTTTCGTCCAATCTCTCTTTGCAACACAAGTTACAAAATCCTCACAAAAATAATAACCAAAATAATTAAAAAACTTCTCCCTGCAATCATCCCGGAAAACCAAGGAGGATTTGTAAAAGGTAGGTATATAGTGGACAACATTATCCTAGTTCAAGAGGCCCTGCATTCAAGCGTTCGAAGAAAAGACAAAGGTATGATAATTAAGCTCGATCTTGCAAATGCGTTTGATAGAGTTAGGCATAATGTTTTGTTCAAGTTCATGGAAATTTTTGGTTTCACCCCTTCCTTTAAAAACTGGATAAAATCTTGCGTTGGTTCCCCTTGGATAACCCCTCTAGTGAATGTTCATGTAACTAAGTTATTTCAAGCCTCTAGAGGTCTTAGGTAAGGTTGTTCCCTCTCTCCGCTTCTTTATGCCATCCAAGCCTCAGTACTCAGCTTCCAATTGGGTCATGCCCAAACGAATAACAACCTTCTTGGCCTGAGGATTTCCCCTGGGGTAAAAGACATCAATCATGCCCAATTTGTGAATGAAACGCTTCTAATGGGGGGAGCGAGTATGCCGACAACAAAGAAATTTAAAAAAGAGTTAGATGCTTACACAGAAACCTCTGGCAGTGTGATAAGCCTGACTAAAAGCAAGATCTATGGGTGGAACATAACGCCAAGGGAGATGCTAGATATTTCAAGAGTACTTGGAATGGAAGTCTATACCACCTGGGATGCGTTTAATTACCTGGGAGTCCCAATTTCCAAATCCAATCCAAAGGCTTCACATTGGACCCAGCTGATAGATAAATTAAAAAACAGGATAAACTCCTAGGGAGAAAACTGGTTAAACCTTACAGATAAAGTGGTCCTCATCAAAGCAGTGCTAGCAAGAATTTTGATTTACCAAAGCTCGTTATTACTGGCCCCGATTTCTACAATCCATAAAATCAAAGCATTGTTCATAAGATTCCTCTGGGAGGGAGGGAAGCAGATAGGGAGAAAATTGCATCTAATAAGCTGGGAAAAAGTAACCAATCCCTATTTAGAAGGGGGCCTCCATTTTAAAAATATCCACTCTCAAAAATTAGCCTTAGGAGCAAATATCATGTTGAGCATAATCACTAAGAAATCCTCTTGGAGTAAAAGAGCGTTATGGAAGAAGTACTTTCGAGGCCCAAGTAAAAAATGCCTTGACCGACCAACAAAGGTGGAGAAAGGATCCCCAATTTTCTCTCTGTTTTAGAAGGCTCTAATACACTTTAAACCACAACTCACCTGGATACCAAGAAATGGTAAGGAAATCAATGTTTAGAAAGATTCAATCATGGGAGACCCACCACTAGGCTCGAGGCAGGGTCTTGAACGACTTAAAGAGTGGATGAGAATCCATAATTTACACAGATTGTGGGACATCTCAAGTTGGGGAAATGATGAGAGAAAAACTTGGCTAATGTGGGAAACTACTAACATACCCCCAGAGCGTGAAGAGGAATGGAACATGTTGAAGTATTGTTTGCAAGGGAAACCCCCCTTAAAGAAAAGGAAAAAATACAAGAGAGGATGGGGAGCATTTTCTGGACTTTACACCACAGTAGCAGGATATCAACACATAGCAGCAGTCCCTCACGTCCGTCCAGATCTGGAAATTTGGAAAGCCATCTAGACTTCCAAGTCAATTGTGAAGATATATATGTTTGCATCGACCATGGCACATAGAGGTATCCTAACTGGAGAAACTCTAAGAATAAGAGGATGGGAAGGCCCTTCCAGATGTCCTCTTTGCTTTCAAGAAGAGGATACCATAGACTACCTACTTTTAAGATGCGTATACTCTAAGGAGGTTTGGCAATTAGCCCTAGGATTGCAACCAAACACTCTCATTTTACCTCAAAATACCATCGCCCTGCTCCAAAATTGCACTTCCCTTTGTCCCTTTCAGACAGCAAAAAAGGGCCAAATCTCCACCCTATGGAGAACTCTTCCAAAATTCATTCTTTGGAAGATCTGGCTCGAATGAAATAATAGGTTATTTAGGAAAACCAAAATTAGCCCAGCTCAAGTTGCTACAAAGATAAAGGCCTACTTTGGCGAGAGTGCCCCCTACTTCTGCAAAGAAAAGAACTCAAGGCCCTTATAAATGGAAGAGGAACTCTGGATTGAACATATTAATCTCTTAGATCAACAACAACAAACAGATAACAATTCACACCAGGAATAATGGGAAATTCGGAAGGAGGAGGCAGAGTTCGAAGAATGGAAGAGAAAGGAAAATAAGCATATTTTGTTCTTTGACGGGGCCTCCAAAGGAAATCTAGGAGTGGTAGGTGGAGGAGGAGTCCTGGTAAGCCCCAACGGACACCCACAAATCAGTTTTTCCTAGGGACTTGGAATAGAAACAAAAAACAAAGTAGAAGCCATGGCCCTCTGGCAAGGGATAAATCAAGTTATTATACACAACGTCCAATATCTGGTGATAATAGGGGATTCAGGGTTAATAATCCAAGCCTTAATTCTCTGCAACAAAGTAAAAAATGAAAAACTCCAACACATATTGGAGAAAATCCATATCCTCCATGGAAATCTACGAACTTATCATCTTTACCACATCCTCCAGAAAATGAATGCATCAACATACACAGAGGCCAACAAAGGAGCCCTCTCAAGCATTGGAACCTTACAAATCAATGGAACAACGACCAGGTTGGAGCTCCCATGAGCCAAGGGAAAAACAACAGGGAGATGAAAGGGACACGAGCTACAAGGGAAAAAGTCACATCCTCGAAGGTATAGGGTAGAATCCAACACAACCAACATTCAGGAGGATGTCATAAATGAGGGAATCGCCCATCATTTGGTCATTGAAACTTAGCAAAGCACCCATGCTTCCCAGATCACGTGAATAAGATGGGTGCAACGAACCTGAGGAATTTGTAGTTAAAAGGAGCAGCAGATAAGGGACTCATTCCATGAGCAATCGAGGGTTGGGAAGGAAGCCACGCAAAGGCATAGCGACTAGAGGCAGGAGACACTCATGAAGGTACAACAACCCAGAAGTAGCAAGGGAGGGAGGCGATGGCGTCAAGTTCTAGAAGTAATCCCACGAAGGAGGAGCGACTGACATCACTGGAAGAAAAATTGTAGCATCTCAAGCATCAACTGAACAATTTAGATGACTTTCTCCAAAACCTGGACATTGATGCAGGGAGGCGACTAGAAATGCTTGAAGCAGACATCACCTCCACCAAATTCGGGCTCTCAGAGGAGCTGGGGAAACTGTGCAAAGACCTCAAATACCCAAAGCAACAATTGGAAGATAGAGTCAGCAAATTGGAAGAGCAAATGGAGCAGCTGAACAAAGACTAGAAGCAGGAGAGGGACCAGTCCAAGAAGGGGGGTTCAAAGAAATTTGACCAATAGCTCTTAGGTCAGGAATGGGTCTTTGCAAATAACTCTACTAGGAAGGCATTTTGTAAAGAATCCTCTGCATATAGCGACTTGTTTATCTCTAAAATTCCATCACCAGGTAGGAGAGTATAGCCTCCTAGCCTTGTAACTATTCAGTCAAGATTGGCTAATTTCATATGTAACATAACTAGTGGCTTCGCCACTGCTTTTCTATAAATAC
>JASDQU010238225.1:14455-31246 GCA_032191745.1 Picea mariana | reverse complement strand
GTTAGACCATCCTTTACCGTCGGTTGGATTCCTTATTTTATTCTCTTTCAAGTGAGCCCACCAAAATTAGGTTCTCGACTTTCTACCAATCGTATGCATTCGCTCCAGCCTAGCCTCACCCCTTAAATAATGATGAGCATCTAATTTATTACAATTCTTGAGTTCTCTCATGTCATGTCTTTTGTTCAATTTAGTCATAGTTACAGTATTAGGCAGGCCCAAGCCTATTTTATAGTTTTCACAGTTTTGTTGCTAGAAACTTATGTATATCACTTTGGACATGGATGTTTTCACAAGCTTGTAGCCAATTCTGGTTTCCATCTGTTTGGAAGAACAAGCTACAAGCTTGGCTATCTGTATTGGTCTATCAATTATCTAAGGTAATACAAAAATTTTATTTACAAATAAAAAATAAGACTTAAATATAATATTTACACAATATTATATAGATATAGGGAAACCATAATACAAAAATAACAAATTCCTCACATCCATCACAACATAATAAGATTTGGTCACATCCATAAGTCATAAAATTTTAAGTCCAGAATGAAATATTTTTTAAAAGAGTATGACATTTTAAATGAAAGAGAATATGATAGGTACACTTCAAAAATATCAAACTTAGAATTTTGAAATCTGAAAACTCATTAAAGCTACACCCCAAAATAATTATCTTGGGGTTGAAAATATAATAGTTCATTTTACAATAAGATCAAACAATTGTGTTCATCCAAATGGACTAGGATGGGGCTCCTGTGGACCTTAAAAGAAAGCAGACCTAGACTAGACATGGAAAAAGAAAAAGTAGATGATCAGATATCGGTTATGGGTTCTCAAAAAAATCAAAAGACACAACTGGATGATTTTTGAACAAGAAGTATGAAGGATAGGAAATTTTGAAAAGTGACTTCTTTACTTACTGTAATGGAATCTCTATCTCATTATCTACTTGCTAGTGTGTCTTTTATATTCTCCTTTGTTGGAACTACTTGACCGGTTAAAACTACTTTTTCTTGATTTGATTCAGTGATTTTAGTTAATACTTTATTTAACCAATTCTTGATGTGTGTTGGAATAGTGAGAGGGGGGGTGAATCAGTATGAACACTTTTTATTGCTTTCAATCACAGTATATATAAAATTCAACTTTTTTAGCAGTATTCAATATTTTATCACTTATGCATTCAGTGTATCATTGCATCATAACCAATATCATTCATAAGTGCATAATAAACAACCACATATACACAGTACACCATAATTTATGTGGAAACCCAAATGGGAGAAAACAACAGAATGCTTTCTTATATATATCAAGAATACATTCATAGGAAGCACCAAGTTCCCAATTCTCTAGCACCAACTGGACGGAGGCTCTAACCCCCTATTGACAGGTTCCAACATGAAGGAATCTACAACTCCTTGAATTCTCCAACTACAACTGGAAGGAGGCTTCAACCCCCTAGTTTATAGGATCCAACCTGAAGGAAGCTCCAACTCCCTATGTTCTCTGACTCCAACCAGACTGAGGCTACAATCCCCTAATTTATAGGCTCCAACCTGAAGGAAGCCCCAACTCTCTGAGTTCTCTGACACCAATAAGAAGGAAGCTACAACCTCCTTTCCCTGCCTCGTCCCGCTGCCCTGAAATATAAGTGTAGACTGAACATGTCACTACCATTGATACTGTCATTGCCACTATCATCAATACATCAAATTTTCACTGCCATTGTCACTGTCTCTACCATTGATATACCATCATCAACCAACTATAAATAGATCCACTCACATGGATACTAAGACCATCACCATACCATGTACATCAATCATGTACATCAACCATGTACCAAAACTTGTACCATACCATGTACATCAACCATGTACCACAACCTATACCATACCATGTACCAAGATCACCAATAAGTGCCTCTAGCAATGTACAATATCATCATCAACTCAGGAACCATAACATCACCAAGATGTGTCTCAATATCACCAATCATGTACCATAAGATATGACAAGTGTAGGTACCATAACATCAATAGTGAGAAGCCAACCATATACCTCAATCGTATACCAAAACCATGTACCATGTACCAAGCATCAATTATGTACCAAATGTTGTGCCTTAACCAAGAACCAAAGAATGTGCCTCATACATATGCCACCATATACCAAGTGTATACCTCAACCATGTAACAACATAAAAAACATGTGCCTATAATAACCATGGAATATACCAAACCAGATACAAAGGTACCATAACATCACTCAACCATGTAGCCAAGATGTACCTCAAACCATGTGCCTCAAGCATGTGCCAACATCCATAAACCATGTACCAAGAGATGTACATCAAACATGTGCCATATCACTCATGATATTCCTCAAGCATATACCATACAACAAACCATATGCCAAGTATCCAAGATGTTCCACAAGGAATATACAAAAACCCACAAAGACATGCATCAAGCATGTGCCAAACCTTCCAAGATGCAAGACTAAAAACACATAGAATAGTGTACCTTTATATTCTGTAGAACCTAGATACATCACATCTTAGACCATACCTTCCTGGACATCAATAACCTGGTACAAACATCCTCCCCAAATTTTCCTTAGCCTTGTGAGACTAAGACCAATCAACTAGCGAGGCCTCATGGGATGAGGGCCATACAATCTGCAGAGGTGCCTCATGGGAAGAAGGCCATACAACCTATGAGAGTGCCTCATGGGACACTAGTATCCTGACCCGCAAGGGTCAGCTAAATTAGGGTTTATCATTAAACATTGGCTCACCTCTGCAATCCCTAAAATTTTGCACTCCTTACTCTTTCGTTGCCTTAGATCGTCATTTCAGATTCTCCAATAGATCACTTGCTCACATAGAATATATTCAATAAGCTTGTGTATGTACAAATGAAAAGTTTTTTGTTGTGTATTTATACTTTTCCAAGTGACTTCTTCCCTTAAATTTAGGGTCGACCTGTACTTCTTAACCATTCTTCGGGGCTTCCAACTTCATGACCTCATAACTCCTCAACCGTGAGGAACTACATGACATACCACCTACCATTGGAAACAAATTAATGAGTACTATCCATCTATGAGTGTTTTTCCTGCATTTACGTTTTTCTTCATGTCCTTATTCCTCAAACAACTTCAGGATTCATGACCACACCTGGGGCTTCTTGTAGAATTGTTCAAATGAAACCATCACATTTGTTGACATCAATGATTGTTGGGTTGTTATATTATTTGTAGTGAAATTATATTTAGGGTGGATTGAATGACAGTCAAGGGTCAAGTTGGTTCGACCGGGTAAATTCAAAGTTGAAGACATCGACAACAAGTCAAAGGTCGAGGTGGTTCAACTGGGTAAAGTCAAATTTCAAGACATTGAGAGAAAGTCGAAGGTCAAGGTTGTTGACCAGGTAAATTCAAAGTTAAATAAATCAACAAAAAGTCGAAGAGGTCAACCAAAAATAGGTCGACAGGCAGGCATGTGGTAACCAACTAAAGATCAAATGAAAGTCCACTGGTAATCTGACTTGGTAGTCGACTGTAAAAAAATACTGAGATTTATGGGATTTGTAGCCAAAGATCTGCGTGGATATGTAATCGTTTTTGGGCACCTTTTMTTTAGTGTTTTTCCTATTGTAAATCCCATAAAGAAGACATGTTKTAATTTTGTAAAAGCTAATCTCTAATCAATAATCATAGAGGTTGTTGGTCATGCAGATGTAAGATGATTTCGCTACAGGGTTGTTCTTGTGTAAAGCAATAAGGTATGATTTAGATTGAGTCTTAGGTCTAGACCAAGGTTAGGCATGTAGCCTTTTATTCTGAATGAATAAAAAAACAATAGAGCATAATAATCAAGGAATGTTGGTTTTCTCATTTGGGTTTCCAGGGYAAAATCCTTATTTACTGTGTGTTTTCTTTGTCATTTAATTTCTTGTTTAAATGTTGCTTCCTCTCTTCTKCTAGGTTTAATGTGGAAGTGTTCCTCATTTCCTAACATGTGGTATCAKACCTTKTCTTAACAACCTTGGATCTGAGTTAAACCCTAGGTTCAATAAGAGTCGTAAGTCATAAATCTTTAAAGATTGTGTTAAAGAATGGCAAGCAGCTCGAGARTAGAGATCTAAAAATTCAATGGCTAGAATTTTGAGCTTTGGAAGCTTAAAAATGAAGATATCCTTGTAGATCGAGAACAATGGGAAGMATTCTTCCTAGATACCATTCCRACAGCTAAGTCTACAAAAGAATGGGGGAAACTCAAGAGCAGGGMAAGGAGTAYGATTCGAATTTGTCTTGTAGATTTAGTACCGTTGAATGTCTCAGGTGAAGATTCAACAAAGAAACTGTGGGACAAGTTGGGAAGCTTGTACCAGTCGAAATCCCTAGTAAATAACTTGTTTCTCAAAAATAAATTGTATCTAAGGAGGATGAGGGAGGGAAATTCAGTGACTGAGCATTTAAATGAGTTTAATACCATTTTAAGCCAGTTATCTTATGTGGATATTAAAATCACTAAGGAGGAGAGATGTGTTATCCTATTATGTTCTTTTCCAGATTCTTGGGATAGATCATTCATGGCTATAGGAATAAATTCAACCACATTAGCACTAAAAGACATGGATGCATCTCTACCATTAGAAGAAATGAGAAGGAATAACATGGAAGGATTGACCAAATATGCATTAGTGGTGAGAGGTTGACCAATTGACAAAGATAAATACAAATTCTCTAGTAGAAATTCTAAATCAAAGGGTAGATCTAAATCCCCTATTCAGTCGATGAGAAGATGTTGGAAATGCGATAAAGTTGGGCATTTCAAAATGTACTGCAAGTCAAAGGAAATGGAAGTCAGTACATGATCTGATGAGAAGCAGTCGACTGAAAGAAAAGTGACTCCAGATAAGGGAGGCGATGTGTACCTGGCGTCGACCTGTACACAGTCGGATCAATATGTTTGGTTGATAAACGCAGGAGCATCCTATCATATGACACCATAGAGATAATGATTATGCGAATATGACTGACATGAAGAAGGAGATGTGTTCTTGGGGGATGACTTGACAACCAAAATTGTCGGACAGAGAAGACTTTGATTGATACTGCAGGATGTGAGGAGTAAAACCCTTCCAAGTGTGCTATACATTCCGAGTTTGGAAAGAAAATTGATATATGTCAGCAAGATGAGTGATGCAGGGGTGCACACTCTATTTAAAAAGGATTTTTTCAAGATGGTTAGAGGTGTGATGGTCTTGATGAAAGGAGTTCAGATTGGAAGCCTATACAACTTATTAGGGAGTGTCGACTCGATTGAATGCAACAACATCATTGTTCCCGAAGTCGACTCAACTTCGAATCAAATCAAATCAAATCAGGATGGGTCGATTCAAACCGACTCGACAAGTCATCATAAAGTCGACCAGACCATGCTATGGCATGAAAGGATGGGGCATATTGGAGAAAAAGGACTTCGAGCTATGCATAAAAAAGGTATGGTCGAAGATTTTCCTTAATTTAATTTAGAAGTAAAATTTTGTGAACATTTCATATATGGAAAACAAAAATGGGTGAGGTTCCCATCTGGATCAACAAGGGAAAAGGGGATTCTAGAGCGGGTTCATAGTGATGTATTTGGCCCAATTTCAGTGCCTTCACTTGGTGTAGCTCTGTATTATTTCTCCTTCATAGATGTTTTTTCCTGGAAGACATGGATATATTTCCCGAGGCAGAAACCATAGGTTTTCAATAAATTCAAAGAGTTTAAATCCCTTGTAGAAAACCAGACAAATAAGAAGATTAAGGTTTTGAGAACTGACAACGGTTCTGAATTATGTGGAAAGGAATTTGATCAGTTCTAGAAGTAGTGCAGCATAGCATACAAAAATACCACACCATATACCCCACCGTAAAATGGACTTTCTAAGAGAATGAAAAGAACATTGATGGATAAGGCAAGGAGCATGCTCAATGGTGCTAGGTTTACACAAGAATTCTGGGCGGAGGCAGTCGACACTGAAAAATATCTGTTGAATATGTCTCCTTCATCGACGCTAGTCGAAACAACACCACATGAGGTATGGTTTGGTAAGAGGACTTTGGTTTCACATCTCAAAGTATTTGGTTGTGATGCATTTGTGCATGTTCCCAAAGAAAAAAGGAGCAAGCTAGAAAAGAAGGCATTCAAGCACATTTTCATTGGATATAAAGAAGGAATGAAAGGATATAAGCTCTGGGATCCTGCATCAAGGAAAACAAATGTACAGTCGATATGTGGTATCTACAAAAGTCAGAAGAAAGTACGAGCCTGAAGAAATTGTTCAAACCGATAATAATCTAGAGAAGGTGTGGCTTGAACTGAGGAATGGAGAAGATGATTCAGATGAGTCGACTGAATCAGAAGAAGAGGTGGAACAATAGAACTCGTTTGTAAGAAGGTCAGAATGAGTAAGAAAACTAGTCAAAAGATATAGTCCACCCAACTTCCATTCCACATTTTGTTAACTGCCATTGACGATGAGCCAAAGTCAGTCAGGGAGGCAGTCGAATCAGTAGAGGTAAAACTCTGGAAGGATGCCATGGTTGAAGAAATGGAATCCTTCCATAATAATGAGACATGGGACTTATTTGAATTGCCTAATGAACTAAATCTCGTTGGTAGCAAGTGGGTATTCAATAAAAAATGAATGTCACAGGTCAAGTCGAGAAATTCAAAGCTCGACTGGTAGCAAAAGGATATTGCCAAGTCGAAGGAGTTGACTTTGGTGAAATTTGTTCCTTTGTTGAAGAATTAACCTCCATTAGAGTACTAATGTCTCTGGCTACAAAATTTGATCTATAAATATAATAGATGGATGTAAATACAATATTCCTACATGGGGACCTGGAAGAAGAAATATACATAAAACAACTTGAAGGATTTGTAGTAAAGGGCAAGAAAGATTTGGTGTGAAAACTGGAAATATCCCTTTATTCATTGTTATGAATGGCTTATGTTCACTGTTATTACATTTCTATTGTATCCATAGTTCATCACACATTACACCTACACAAGACACATGTTAGTTATAACAAGAGACAAAGAAATATGGAATAAATCCAAGACAAGGAAACTATGCTATACCATGTTATACTATATGCATTTGAAATTAAAGAAATTGATGTTAGTCCTAACTAGAAATATTAGTGGCTATACGATTTATATTGAGTTAGATTGGATGCATGTGATATATGTTATAGTATGTTTTTGGCAATGGCTAATATGTATTGGGTGGTGCAATTGGCAAGCAATGTGTGCAAGTTTTGATGCATGGATTAATGGTTTGGCCGGTTGTCGTGTACTATGTAATTGAATGAGATGGAGGATGTAAGCGACGTGCAGTAAATGCACGTCACTCCATACTTCTCCCACTGGGTCGTCACCCTAGCATGGTTATTCTTCATTTTGGTTTTTTTGTGGTTAAGCTCTGAGATTCGGGCGTGGAAAGAACTGCTTGACCAAGCTCGCATTTTTAAGGCCAATGGTTACAGGTATGTTTTTTTTCTCCCATCCATGAATTTTCTCTGTGTATGAAATGAAAGTTGGCTTGATAATGTGTTGGTATATTTTTTCTTGAGGTTGGAAACTATGTAAATGTGTGGTGTTTTCTCTGAAATGAATGTCTGTGTTATTCGTTGAAAATGGAAAAATCAACTGTCGAAGTCGTGATTTCATTGGTTGTTCTATGTGGTGGAAATGGTGATGGCTCTCTGTTGTCTTATGGTTTTTTGTTGGAGAGTTTCACTTTGTTTAGACTGGTTGGCCATCTCCTCACAGTTATGGTAACCACACCCGGTTGTATTTGGTACTATGGGGTTGTTGTGTATGTTTTTGAACCACCTTTTGGTCATTGCATATACTTTTCACCTGGTTGTGGGCTCATTTTTCATTATTGGTATCCGTGCAGTTGGTTATGGGGTGGTTATCATGCCAAGAAGCATGATTTAGGGTTGTTGGTAGTACCTGGGCTCTTCATTTTTATCAGCATTATTCGGTTATTGGGGAAAAGCATGAGGGTTATGCCTCTGTGTGTTCTTGTTGTTGGTTACTGGCTAGTGAGAAATATCTGCCCTTCTACATTGTGGTCTACCCTACCTGGTGTTGAACGATTACCCTATTTTATAAGGCTAAGGTTTGTGAGGCTTGTGGATCCACCGTGATTTTCTTGAGGGTATCTCACCTACTGTCAATAAGGTCTACCTCTAGTCTCCCTGTGTTTGATGACCGAGAGAGCCCTTGATTTTTTTTCATTAGTTATAGAGCCTGATTTTGATAAACTAAACAAGTTGCACCCTGGCGGGCGTCTTCTTAATTGTCATAAGTTTGTTTGAGTAGTATTGACATCATATTTTATTGTTGGCTCATCTCTGTTTGATCAGGTTGATTGGAGAGTTGTAATTGGAAATGATAATGGGCATACAGTCGATGCCTCCCTTTGTTGTAATCGTGGAATTGATAACTTGGCATTGTTAAAAGTAGATTGATTGGGAGTAACTGGATATGTATAGTCATAGAGGTTCCTCTTTGTGTTATGTGTTGGTATGTGTGTTCCTACAGCATGGTATAAATTAAAGTTGGTGTTTGTTGTGTGTTTAATTTGTCATGATCGGGATTATTGCAAGTTGAAGAGTTGATAATTGTGGCTTGGATGTACACTGTGTAGGATTTATGGACATCGTGCATCATTTTGTTTTATTGCACCATCATAGATGAACACAAGGTTTTGGTAGTATGGTTTCATTACAAATTTAGTTGTTAAAATTGTCAAAGGAATGGGATCGGGCATGTTTAAAAATAGTATGTTCAACTCAGGAAAGACCTAATTCTATGTTTGATTTGAGAAATTAATTTATGGGAAGTGGTTGATGATTTTTTTTATTATGTTGAACAAAGTTGAAGCAATATGGTTGTGTGTTCCTTGGATTTTGTTTTAAATATAAAAGGGAAGGAATTGAAGAGAAACAAAATTATTTTAAACAATATGGGTGAAAGTCATGATGATTTTGAGTATAATTATATTATGTGTTAATTGAAAGTTTTAAGGAAATTGAATGTGGGATAGTGAACAAGTTTTAACAAACAGTAATTGTTTAATTGGCCACATTAATTGTTTAATTGGTGTTGGAATAGTTGTATTGAATACATAACTGTTTTTATGGATTACTTAATTGGTTTTTTGAACAGTATTCGCTTTTTTTCCCTACCATTATTTCACTTTTCGCTCATTACAATTCCCCTTGCCTTCCCATATTCACTATCCACTCCTTGTTACTAAAGTTTAATTATAGTTAAGATAAGTTATGTATTATGACAGTTAAGGGATCGCAGGGATGAATTACAGTGATATATTCTTTTGGATTATGATACAGTTGATTGTTTGATGTCTGTGAGCAGTAATCATGATCTTTTTCCCCCTCATTTTAACATTTTTCGCTCACTACAACCCCTTGCATATCCCAGAACCCTTGTTCACCCCCTGCTCATTGATAACTACTAAAATATTTGTATGGATTGGATTGCATGAGTCTGATGTGTTGCTGAGCCAAATTTTATTTCATATTTAAAAGAGTTGCCATGTATGGTTATTAAAGAAACTATTTGCTAATCAATTATGAATATAGGAATGAGCTTTTTCAGTAGAGGTAGCCATGGTCAGGGTAACCGAGTTAGAGGAAATTGTATCAAAGTCCCTAGAAGGCCAAGATTCTATATACACTTTGATGCAAACCCGCAAGAGTTAGGCCATCTATTTCAAGATGGATTTTTTAACTGGATTGGGCAAGGAGTGGTCCAACCTAGGCCTAAAAGGCCTCCCTTCCAAGCCCCACAGGTCCCCGATATCTCAGTGCCTCCTCATGTCTCACTGCAACCTAAAATCCTTGAAAATGATGGATGGCAAGAGATTGTCCACCTGACAATCTCCCAACATCGTGGCTAGCCTAACTTATCTCTACCTTCTCCTCCACCTATTAATCAAATTGTTTAAGTTGCTCCTATCCACTCACTAGTACAGTCTTCCCATGTAAGCAAAAGGTTAAAATATGATGCCCACCATGCCCCTGACAAAGGAAAGCCATTGCTTCCCCTTCCCCACCTTCAAATGAATCTAATAAATCTGTGTCCTCTCGCATGCATTTGAGACATGATTGCTCTCATGTGATCAGTAAGATTAGGCCTAAAGGCTCCGCACAACCTAAGGAAAATTTAGAGAGATCAAAAGGTGACAGCATCGAGAAGGCAAATATTGCCACTCAGAGTGGCAAATATGGATTTTAAGTTTTTATTTATTGAGAACAATTGACTTCTTAAATTTTTGACAAAACACTATTTTTTTGGATATATGGGTAATATATTTTTGGAAATAATTTCGATTATCATTGATATAAATTGTCAAAATATGAATGTGATGATGGGAGTCACAAGGAGGGATGTTTTGTTTGATTAACTAGTTGTGTTRTGATTTTTAAAGAACTAAAGGGAGTCACAAGGGGTCCCACCTACTAGTTATTATTTATTTAAAACCCTTATTATGATTTTATTACTTTTCCCCCTTAACTAAAAATTTGGTTGAGTTTTAGTTAACTTAACTAAAGAAGCAGTTCGACTACTTCAACCAATTCTAATTTGCTTAAAGGAAAAAGGAAAAGGAGGAACAAGAGGAGAATAGAAGGAGAAGCATACTAAGGTTTACTCTTTGAGTTTTTGTTGAGATAATTTAGTTTTCATTCATTCCTTAATTCATTAGAAGCCTAATTCATTTTTATGATAGCAGGGCCTTATTGTAGACAGCAAGATTCGGGGTTGAATTACATCATTCAGACACTTGTTTTTCAGAGGTGTTGATCTATCTTTGATAGTTTGTGTAGACTTGTCTATTTGTGAATTAGATTTCATGATTGACAAAGGCTATTGTGCAGAGTCGAGTGGGAAACAATATGTGGCAAGCTGATCCATCTTTTAAAGTTCATTTTTTTACTTTTTGTCAGAAGTCCTTGTATATGTTTCATTGGGGACGTCTAAGTTTGAAATTGGTCCATAACTTCCTCAGGAAATTTTGTAAAGAGAATGATTATTTTGATGAATTGGAATGAAATAAACGATTGCTTCCTGTCTCATCTATTTTGATTATTGACTTGATGTCTTTACTTTTGTCTCTATATTTATTTTAGCATCTGTTGTGTTCAAAAAATTATATAAATAATGATTTTTTGATTAAGCTTTTATTTATAAAAAAACCATCCTAAGCACTTGTAAACAATACTTGTGAATTAGGATACCAATTTTGATGGCTATAAACATAGGGTGATATTCCCATCTATCTTGTTTTATCCAAGCGAGATCTGAAAATGTTTGAGTAAGATCATTTCATATCTTTTCCTCAACATTTATTTGGCGACCATACTGGGGAGATATTCAATATCTCTCTGGTTGATTTTTACGCTTGATTATCATCAAAAACATCTATTTTACTTATATTGATTCTTTCACTATTTTATTTCTTAATGAATGTACCTGTTGCAAGGCAACCCAATATTGAGCCCGGTCTTCAATATCAGACCAGCATTGCTTTGAATTTGTTTAACACCATTTTAGACACTGCTAATACCTGGCCTGAACTTAATCATTCATGGGAAACAATTGAACAAGACATTAGTGCCCAAGAACATTGGGAAGCTAGATGTAGACAACTTATAAATCAGTAGTAACCTTCTTGTTCCTTCATCCTTGGCATTCTTTCATGTCCTTAGACCCTCGTGTTTCTAAGAGAAGAAGAGGCTTATCACCTGAAACTAATCCTATTGCTCAAATAGGAAGAAGGAACATTGTGTTATCTACCCAAAAAAGTGCTCTAAGGAGAACCTTGTCTAATTCATCCAGTTCGTCTTTCTCTCCCTCACCTATCATCCACAAGATGGCATCTACTGGTAGCTCTGGTGGCACYAAACGTGATTCCTCCTCTCAGTATTCAGCTTCGTTGGTGATTGGTAGCTTATATAGCGACCATATCCCTGTCCAATCTACCACAAATACCACCAAAGTCATTAAAAAGTATGGGATTTTTCAGYTTGAAGAAGACGCCACAACCACATCGTTGAATATTTYCTCTCCKCTTAACCTAGCACCTGCTACWCGTCCACTTCCTAAATTCAAAGAGAATCTCCCTAGGTTTTCGGGGAATAATAYTGTCACTACAAATGAACACCTGGTGGCATTTTCTAATGCTTTTCACAACATAGGAGCCAATCACAAYGATACTTGCATGAGCTTATTYRTTAATTCCTTGGAAGGAAAGGTTGTAATCGATTTCTTTGAACTTCCTCCTAAGATTTTGTCTACTTGGGAGGAGTTAGTTTATTGGTTCAAGTCCACCTATGGGAAATCTAAAATGTCAACTGAGCAATTACGAGAGTACAATAACATCACTTATAAGAATGGTGAGACCGTCAAGTCATTCAACTTGCATTTCACTAAGTTATACAATCAAATCCATGAACTCATTCAACCTCGGAACCAAGTTGCTTTAATTCATTACTACAATGCATTACCTTCCCCCTATCGTCATAGGATTGAGGAAAAATCAATTGATAACCTCGGTTTCACTCTGCATACTTGTTTAGAGTATCAAGAATAGCTTGAAAGAACAGGTCTTCCTCAGGGAGAATCAGTTAAACAGATACACATGCCCGCCCTCTTACAGCTAGTACAAGATATGAATAATCATATGATAGCATATGAGTGAAAGGGAAATGTCTCCCCTCTAACCCCTGGAGCTTCATCCTCTTCTGCACGCCCCTTTAGAAATCCAATTGAAAATAATTTTCAGCCTAAATCTATCATGCCTTGAAGTTGGTGTAATTTTTGCGAGGAACACCACAAGGAAACCACATGTGAGGTAAGGAAGAGTGCCAGAGATAAGATCTTTGGTAAAAGACCAGAAACTACCATCATTGTCTTAGATTTTGCAGAGCTAGAAGAAGTCATGATCATCAATACTAGGAACAAATCCTATGCTCCCAAAGGCAAATATGATCCTCCCCGCAATTATTCTGGCACAAGCTCATCCTCACCAACTGCTACTATTCAGGTTCCTAAGGTTCCTGACAGTCAAGGAACTACTTCCCCTCTCCCTTCTTCCAAATACAATATTTTGAATCAGTTGGCCAACATCAAAGCATATGAAACCCTTCTAGACATGGTTGTTGTCCCTGGACAACAGAGGTATCTAAAACAATTCATGGAAGGAAAATCTTTTGTTGTAGACAACATCCCTGAAGAGGTAGATGAAGAGGATTTTCTGTAAATAAAGTAGGTGTACATAACTTTAGATACCCTATAAAAAATCCCCCTTTTATAGTTATTTAAAGATAATGGATAAGATCGCCCATTGTTTTCTCATTGATGGTGGTTCTGGCCCAAGTGTGATGTTGAAGATTATTATGGAAGAGCTATGCTTGTCTTGTACAAATGAAAATGCCAGGAGCATTCTCTCTTATAATAGTCTACAACAAACAACCATAGGTGAGATTAAATATGTGACCTTAGTTTTGTGCGTGCACCCTGAAATAAGGACGACCTTTAGTATTTAGATAATTGATATGCTAGTAAGAAATTACTCCATCATCTTGGGAAGAGATTGGCAGGCTTTGATGGGTGGGTACCTCTCACTCGATGGGACACACTTATCTATTCCTTGGAATGGTAAAAACATTATAGTCCTTAGAGAGGGAAGGATTTCACCTTACATAGAAAGTGTCCCACAACCTAATGTGAACTATATCGAAGAGGACCTAGGGGTGTATTCCATCTTTGCTGAGGAGGATAACATTCCCTTGGAACAAATTGATTTATATGATGGTATGTGGCACATGCACTTTGATGGTTCATGCTCTAGTGAAGGTAACGGAGCTGGCATAATCTTGTACTCTTCTGTGGGGAAAATTCATAATTTTTCTTATGGGTTGGAGTTTTCTTGCACCAATAATGTCATTGAATTTGAAGCTTTATTATTGTAGCATCTTCAGCCACTGACAGGTTGGGATGTGCTACCTTCAATCCCACCCTTGGAATTTGTACTCTTACCTCTACCTTCTTTATTTAATAAGGACGCATAAGATAAAAGGTTTAACGACATGCACAACAATATCCAATAAGCATGCATAATCTAAGATTTAGTTAAATGATAATTAAAATACACAATGGAATACATTCATACACAGATAACAATATCACAACAGAGAGCACTTATATTTGTAAAAAGGCGACACCAACTGGTTGCGGACCAAGGACATTCCACCCAACCGTAGACACTACTGCTTCAAATTTCAACAACAGTGTCACCCACGAGGTAGGGCTATGAATCCACAAGGATGGTTCCAGAGTGTTAATTGGGTTCCCAAACTAGTTAGCTCTCAATCTCTCACAGGTTTCCCAGCACCCACAACAATCCAAATACCCAGCTCTCTTCTACCCAGCCTGTACTACCAAGGAGAATGGACCTCCAACCTTCTCTGCCACGCAGTCCCTCAGGCATTCCTTCTCCTTCCAGGGCTCCAGCAAAACTGGTCTAGAATATCAATGTTGGGACTCTCAAGACTCACAGTTGTGAGAAAAACAAGGCGCGGGCCAACACATCTCAGATATGCAGGCCTCAATTCATGGCTATATTTCACCAGCAACCACTACAGCCAACTATCTCATGGATAATATTCAATAGTTCCTTTCCCTTTACCAAGACAAGACGTAGGTGAGGATGGATCAATGAATGGGTAAGTGGGTGCATGAAAGTGTGTGAGGGAAAGAATGGTACAAATGCAAAAGTGAAGGAGCGAACGAGCCAACAACCATCCCCATAATCAGACCAGGGATGGGTTTAAGTATTTTTCATTGGGAATCAATAACCTCCTGGACTTCCCCAAGAAGCTCACGTAACCGATCCCCTCCCTTAGACAAAAAGGGTAGTTAAAATAGGAAATAAACATGTATCCCCTCAAGCCCCCTCTCTTGTGGAATCATAGCCCCCTATAACTCTAGTCCTTGTCCGTCTAGCAACCAACGATGTAGTTATTAATAATAATGATCAAAAACATTACATGTCTTGGGCATACTGGCCCTTTAATAATTGTTTTGGCACTCAGGCCTCTCAGCATTGTAACAATACATTATTTAAAACGGGGGTCTGAAACCTAGGGTGTTACATCCCCTCCCCCTTATCTTGGCACTGTCCTCAGTGCATATACAAAATAGAGATTAAAATCTCAAATTTATTCAAAAATTTGTGGGTACTCTGCCCGCATGGCATATTCATGCTCCCATGTAGCATCTGCAGGACCGTAGCAGTTCCACTGAACTTTTACCAACACTATAACTTGATTCTGGAGCATTTTGACCTTTCTATCCAATACTCGCACTAGCTAAACCTAAAAGTCTCCCTCTGTCTCTACCTGAATCAAATGCCAATCAATAACATGGTTAGGATCATGTACATATTTCTGTAGTAAAGATACATGAAGTACATTATGCATATTCATGGAAGCAGACAATGCAAGCATGTATGAAATTGGCCCTATTTTGTCCAATATTTCAAATGGACCACAAAATCTAGTTGCCAGCTTTGTACAACTACCCAATTTTAAAGAGATTTTCTTGGGCTTCACTTTCAAAAGTGCATGCTCCCCTACTTTAAATTATCTAGCTGTCCAATTCTTGTCTGCATAAACTTTCTGTCTATCTTGAGCTGCCTTTAAATTCTTCTTGATCTTAACCACTTGGTCTTCCATATCCTTGAGCAACTCTAGCCCAAGTACCACTCTATCTACTGGGTTGTCCCAGCTTACTGGAGTATCACATTTCCTACCGTACAAGGCTTCAAATGGGATCATTCTCAATGAATCTTGATACCCATTATTATATGAAAACTCAACCAAGTGTAAGTAATATTCCCACTTAGATGGCTTATCTATCACATACATTCTCAGCATGTCTTCAGTTATTCGATTGACCCTCTTTGTTTTCCCCTCTATTTGGGGATGATATGTTGTGCTAAAGTTTAGATTTGTGCCAAATCCGTTAAACAATCCCCTCCAGAAATTGGAGGTAAACTTTGTATCTCTGTCCGAGACGATTTTCCTCGGTATCCCATGCAATCTAGAAATTTCCTTCATGAAAATTTATGCAATATTATACATTGTATGTGTTATCTTCACAGGAACAAAATGAACAAAGTTTGTTAATTTTTCAACCACCACCATGATTGAATCATGTTGCTTATTCATTCTGGGTAATCCTGTGATGAAATCTATGGTGATCACTTCCCATTTATTCTCTGGGATTGGCAATGACTGTAGCAACCCCGCTGGGTGCCTATGCTTAGCCTTCACCTTCTGACATTCCATACATCGAGCGATGTAATCAAAAACATCCTTCTTCATTCCTGGCCAAAAGAACTGACTTATTACTGTTGTAATTGTTTTCTGGTAACCAGGATGTTAAGGTCCTAACCCTCACATAGGTAGATCAATGTATTCGGATGTAATAAAGGTCAATATTAATAATACCTTTCAATAAAATAGAATAACGTGGATGTAAGAAGACCTAATAGAAGCTTCCGCTTCTAGAAGGATCTTCCTCTAGATGCTTCTTTTTATTATAAATAGGAGTCGAGGGTATGAGAACCCTAGCTTGGATATTATTGTAATAGAGTGTTGCTCGATTGGAGGTTGCCCCCTCGA